>JAQIWA010002401.1:0-13458 GCA_034693305.1 Eueremaeus valkanovi
CATATACACAACTCATGGGTCTTAATAGGAATAATGTGCACCCGGGGCAGCAAACTACTAAAGAAATTCAACCTCTGAAAATGAATAATATTTGAGATTAACTCAAAATTAAATTAAAATATTAGAGAAATTTTCGAAAAATAAGTCATTATTTTTGAAAAATTCACAAATCGAACTAGGTATATTAATCACTGTGGATTGATTTTGATTATAAATTTAATACCGGTAGTCATATAACGTGATTAAACACACGTTTGAATATTTGAATAGCACCTGAACTATCAGAAAAGCCGGGTTGGGCTGAATTTTAATTTCGATTAACGTATAGTTCTATCCAAACATAGCAACAAAAATTTTCGCAATTATACTCAAGGTATTTATCCGGACTTTTGAAGCCAATCAGTAGACATGAAACCAATTGATTGAAAACTAAATCATTTTCTATGAATTGTGAAATAAATAAATTCTTTACGAAAAATGTGCAAAACATACGAAACATATATTTTATTTATAATATCAATAATACTGAACGAACTTCTGGGCACACATTCTTTATATCTACCGGTGCTGTCACCGCCCAAGAAAAATGATCCGTCACAGGGCGAAGGTCTGAGTTTGAGTAACAAACGTCCTGATTATAGAGATCCGCGCACTGGCTATCCCTGCAAACCGCCCGGCGCTACTGAAGCGCCACCGGTTCTGGGCGTTGATCTGGAGAATGACAACGAGAAGAACCTGCCACCCTGTCCACCTCCCGACACAGCGCCTGTCATTGACAGAGCCTATCAGAATGTGTCGGTTATGGCGGGCGAACAGATCAGGTTTGACATTGGCTTCAGTGGATCCCCGGAACCAAAGATCAGTTACTATAAGTCAGACAAACGAGTCTATGAGTCCGACCGAATCAAAGCAGAAGAAGGTCTGCTCATATCAGACGCCTCGCGCGCTGTCGACCGAGGAATCTATTCTATGGTTGCAAACAATTCTGCAGGTATTCTGTCATTCATTAAATGTCTGAAAACTACAAGAATTCAAAAAACATTTAATTTGAATATTAATATAACGTTGCGTATAGTTTAATGTACTGTACAGTATGAGCCAGTATTGGCGCAAAACTGAATTTTCTATTTAATGAACTGGCTATTAGGCTTAATTATATCTAAATGATCTTGGCTATACACAATTTACGAACATGCTTGATTACATGGTTAGAATTCAAATTGATTGTAAATGAAATTATATTTTAATTGTAAAACAAATTAATAATTGTTTTAATAAATATTGTTTCTATTGAGGCGTCGATTATGTAAACTTCGAGGTAGAAGTGTATGACATACCTGAGCCACCCAGCCCTCCATTCACCGCCAGTAACATCACTTACAATAGCGTAGTGCTGAGTTGGCTGCCCCCCAAAGACGGGGGAGGTTTGCCATTATTGTACTATACGGTCGAGAGAATGGAAGACAACGACAAATGGATAGAAATGACTAAAACTAGAAAATTAGCCAAAAATATTGGGCCATTGAATACGGGCCAGAAGTATGTGTTCAGAGTCAGGGCTGTTAACAAATTGGGCCAATCAAAGCCATTGATGATGGATGGCAATGTCATCCCGGTTGGTCCACCATCCAGGCCATACGATGTTAAAGTTGTGCATGACATGGGTATGGCCACAATTGAATGGAAGGCACCGGTATCTGACAATGGAAAGCCGATTACACAGTATATGGTTGAGTCAAAGGAGTCGCCAAATGGCCAGTGGGTTAACTGCACTCAAACACCCAACGGCACACTTAAAGCTGATGCGAATAACGTTGTGATCGGAAAGAGCTATGAGTTTAGGGTCATTGCCAAAAACGACGTGGGCAACAGTCAGCCCTCACAGGTTCAGAGTCTTCACAAATAATTCTGATTAGAAGTGAAAACTTTTTAATTACTAAACATTCTTCTCATTTGTCTTTTGGTTTGCATCCAAAGCCAACTGCACTGACACTAATCAAAGACAAACTTAACGGTGCATTCCTTGACAAGTCTAACGTTAAGAACATTGATGTGGATAAGGGAAAGCCAGTTACAGTGCAGGTGCCTTACGGTGGAAAACCTGAGCCTACCATAAATTGGACACTGAATGGAAAGCCAATCAATGGAATGGAAGATAGAATTAAATTATCCAAAGATAAGAACAAAACTATATTACAGATCGATTCGGCCGATAGGCTCACAGAAGGCTTATATACAGTCAGTGCTAACAACTCTGTTGGCAGAGATGAGGCAAAATTTATTATTAGCGTCAATACTGAGCCGAATGCACCGATAGGTCCGCTCGAGGTTAAGACAAAGACTAAAAAAGAACAGTTAAAGTGTAAACCACCGGAAAGTAATGGCGGAAAAGCAATCACTTCTTATGTGTTTGAAAAGTCTGACAAACGATTCAATGTTTGGAAACCTGTTTCTCAGGTCTCGTGCGCTCAACCAAACGATAACCAGTGCTGTCGAACCGTTTTGCCCCGAAGTGGTCCAAATGACTTATATCGGGTTAGAGCGGTCAACAGTATTGGTGCCTCTGCACCATTACTACAGTTGGGAAATGGTATCGACCCGAAAGAGTATTGTCCGAAACCAATCGATACACCCATTGAATCGATTAATACGACCCGGGATTCCATACAACTCAAGTGGAAAGAAGTGTCTAATGAAATGGAAATACCTCTCGTTTATTATGTAATTATAATACGTTTAGACTTTAAATATACAATTATTGTTAGAAAACCTGTCTTTTCTGTATCAAAGGTAGAGCACTATTACAGCGATTCATCCGAATGGAGATTCATTGGCAACACAACGATCGGTAATATATGGATCGCAACCCTCACATGTAATTCAGTCAATAAGTTCAGAGTCAGTGTCGCCAATATGTACTGTCAATCACAGCCCCAGTACGCACAAGAAATTGTTACAAAAGGCAGACCTGAGGCACCGGTCGGTCCGTTCCAAACACTCAATATCACTGAAGACCAGGTATTATAATCATAAGTAAATTATTCATATAATTAGAATTACGTGTAATTCAGGTCATAATCTCATGGACTGCACCCAAACATGTGTGCGGTTCGCCCGTAAAGCTGTACAAAGTTGAGAAAAATGAATACAACTGTAACGGATGGGCTTCTGTGGGAAGCACTCCAAACGTTAGGGTTCGGGTCAGACATCTGGAAAGAGGAAAAATATATAGATTTAGAGTTAAAAGTGTTAATGATTTCGGAGAATCTGTCGATTCTTTGGTATCCGATTGGATTGCGGCTAAAGATGGGCGTCCCAGTCCACCTTGCTCACGAAATGCAACCAACCCCCGCACACTAGCAGGTCATTTAGAGATAGAATGGGATGATTTCGATACGGATGAGGTCTACAAAGGCTTTCCGGAACAGATTTTAGGGCATGTATTGCCAAACAGTCAAATGAATGGAAATAATGTTCAGACGAATGGAAATCAAATGAAAGACAAACCTAAAGAAGAAAACAGAGATAATAAGCCATCCGGTTGTGCCAGAAAACAAGAGTTCGTGCAGGTTATGAACGTGTCCAGGGATTCAGTGCAATTGAGCTGGCCACATCTTAGACCAGGAACGGCTGAGTCGCCACCGATTTATTCGGTAAATGCAAAACATTATTATTAATTAATTATAAATTTTTAATTATTTGAATCCAATGTTCAGATCGAGTCTTACAACTTCACGACAGAGATGTGGCACTCAATAGCCATGTCGTCTGAAAATCAAACCACAATCGAAAATCTGAAATGTCTGTCGATCTATAAGTTCAGGGTCAAAGAGCACAATACTCAATACAAAGTCCGGGAATTGGAATCTAAACTTATTACTACCAAATCAGGTGTACCGGATGCACCTCCCGGTCCTATAGATGTCTTTGATATCACCGATGAAAAGGTTAGAATTTTTGAGTAAACTATGAAATATTGACTTCAATTAAGAGTTAATTCAATTATTAGATAACACTTTCCTGGAGTCCACACCAAAAAGACTGCGGAAGTCCTGTTACGGAATATACACTCGAAAAGCAAAAGCAGGGTTCAGACCAATGGATATTCATTGCAAGAACACCTGTGGTTGAGAATCGAGTTAAGGACCTGGTTAATGGCCAGACGTATAGGTTCCGTATGAAAGCATTCAATAGGTTCGGAGAATCGAAACCTTATGTTTCCAAATGGATTACACCTTCACTACTGCTCGTAAGCAACACAACGGCCACAACACCTGTGACACCAACTACGGCACCAAAGAAAGAATATCCGCATAGTCTTAACGGATCGGTTGAGTCATCAGAGGTCACAAAGAATTCTTTCCGAATATATTGGCCGAAATCGGAGAAAAATAATTATTTTTATAAAGTAAGCTATAAATGGACTCTTAATTGTTCAGTATATTAGTGTGCAATAAGGTTCTGGTTAATGACCCTGGTGCTATTGATGCCAGAATATGTCTAAGCTATCTCATTCTTCCAGTTCCTAATTGAGTGAATTTGAATTATAGGTCGAAAAATACAATCAGATGAAAGACGAGTGGGAACTGATCCGGACTACTAACGAGACTTACCTGGAGTTCAGTGTCAGAAAGTGTCATTCCAGCCATCGATTCAGAGTTAAAGTATCCAACGGTGTATGTGATTCAGAACCAATTGAATCAAAAGTAATTACTACCGATCCTACTATGCCTGAGCCACCAATTGGACCAATCCGTGTGTTCGATATCAGGAACGACCAGGTATTCTGTATTCTGTATTCCAGTATTGATCAGAATTACAATGAATTAAAATATTTATCAATAATCAGATGGTTCTAACCTGGAGTCAACCGGACTGTGACTGTGGAAGTCCTATCACTGGATACACAGTTAGAATACAAGACACGGTTTCTAACGACTGGAAAGTGATCGGTCATTCCAAGGCCTCACAGACCCGGGTGAAGGGCTTAGAGATGGGAAAGAATGTCAGGTATGAGGTCAGGGCTATCAACAGCTTCGGTGAATCTGAACCTATTACCTCAAATTGGTTCTGGTCTGACAATGCAGACAAGTCAAAAAAGAGCTAGCACAACATCGCCACTGATGTCACCCATGAATCCCTTCCCTATAATAGTTTTAAAAACGATTAATTTATAATTTTTATTTAAAAAGTTTTTAAATATTTAAATATATATTCCAATTATCAAATCAATAGATATTTACTCTATTTGTACAGAAAAATCATTTATTAATTAAAATTTATGTAAAAATTGATAAAATTCTACTAAAAATAATATAAGTTTTGAAATATTTATATAAATTCTGAAATTATAAAAGACTTAATGAAATTGTGACCATTAGTGCTATAATTATAAATGGATTCGCCACTAAAGGACACAAATTATTGCCGGCTTTGACGTCCTTTGAATCTCTGGCCCCGGCTTGAGTCGGGACATTTGAAGCCATTGCATAGTCACCAATAGTATTAATATCAGCACCGGGAGTATCGGGTTCTCTCATGCAAAACAAATCCTTAAGCTTAAGGCTCTGAAGAATATCAGATAATTGAATGAAAAACAAATTCAGTCAAAGAATAGCAAAATTCTTATCGAACTAACAGTTGGTTCAAAATAATTGTCTGTATTATTGATATTGACTTTATATAAGAAAGCAATCCTCGACTCAAATCTGGACTCTGCCACGACATACGTCGTATCGGTTTTGGGCCACCAGAAGCCGCCGAAGAACAGGACGTTATCGTATTTACCACTGGGCAACTGGTGGTCATCGTATTCGTACCGGTAGTAGAACTCATGCTTAAGAATGTTGTTGTGATAATACCAATACATAAATAACTCGAATTTCGACTTCGGGTCAATTCCTACCCCTATTTTTGATACCTTCTCTATATATAGATTCAAATAAAAGCCATAATCTTGGTCTTCACTGTCATTCCTGTTCACAGTAGTCATCGATACTCCAAAACCTTTTCAAATATAAGTTCTTTGCTATCAATCATATGATTCATATGCGATATGTGTTTCAATCAATACTTACTGTCTATGAAACAGTTGGGAACACAACTAATAAATGGTCCGATACTATCATTGGAGTAGTAATAATAAGCTACCTGTCCATCCCTATACAGAGCTATGGTATCAGTAGAAGACCTATTAGTCCAATGGGCGAAATCCACATAGTTTTCATCGCAAAAGCTTTCACTAATATTTTGTGCCTGATATTTGTCGAAGCAGATCAACAAATAGATAGCAATTGAGTATATCTTTTGCCCAATCATTGGAACTATTAAAGTGATATTTTTTGAATTAATTCTCAAATTAGATTAAAATTTAAAAATAAATTTACGTATGATTTGCGCGACTTTAATAACTATGACATCTATTAAACCAGATTTGGCCGATAGGCACATCTATCGCATCAATGCTAGTCTCGAGACCGGTTCCAACAAGGAAAAATTCAGTTTTCAGTTGTTTCTCACGAAATATTTCAATAAATATAGAAAAAATTGAATCGAAATCTATTCAGATATTTCGTGAGAAACAATAGAAAACTGACTTTCATTATTGGAACCGCTCTCGAGACTAGTATTATTGCCGAGAAATCCAAACTCTTTTCATAAATAACTGAAAATAGAGTGAAAAGAATGGATGACAAGAAAAACACAATTGTGAACAGGGTCACTTTGGATCAGATATTATCATTTCTATCAATAAGAGAAAGGTTAAAATTGATTTATGTGTCGAAACAATTCAGAGATTGTATTGAGAATCAATTCTCATCTATTCGGCAGATATGCATCAGTTCTTCCTATTTAAGAAAGTATTGGATCCAAAGCAGACAAACTTCCCGACCATTTGACGTCTACTTCAAAGCAATACTCAATTCATTTGTCATTGAATACTCGGATGAAAATCCTGTCTCACATTTCGACGTCGAAGATATCAAACAAAAATACGAACCGTTTTTAAAGAAATTACAAAAATTACAAAAAATTGAATTTCATATGCATTGCGTAAATCGAGAACTGTTTCAATGGATTATCAGTTTATTCCCAACCATTCAACTGATGATAGTTATCATAGGGACGAGAGAATGGTTTGCAGAAGAGTTGGAAATCATTAGAAAATATTTTGGACCGAATATCATAACAATAGACATAAGACTTTTCGATGATTTTGATGTCATTTTAAAGTCAAAAATAGTTGAATTATCGACTTTAGTCACAATTAATGTCCGATATTGTCATTCGGTTGAAAAATATCCACAATTTTTCATGAATTTATCGAAAAGTGTTGAACAATTCAAGTACTTTACTGCAGATAATTCAAACCTAAAGAAAGAGACATTAGTTTTGATACTCAAAAGAATTGGCAAAAAACTGAGGCAATTGATTGTAACGATCGATGACAATGTTGGCAATCAGACTATGTTTGACATGATATGCCAGAGCTGTCCATCTCTCAAAACATTGCAACTAAAATGCGGTCATTTATTATCAATTGAATCGATTGAAAGTCTGGAAAAGTTAAGAAACTTAACGATTCATCTCCGAAGAGGACGACCAATGAGTTTATGCGCTTATAATCAAAGTATAAGAAGAATGGCAATCAATGGATCGCTTGCACTAATGCCCGAATCCATACAAAACTTTGTTTCAATATTTCCTAATGTGACTCAACTTTCTCTCGAAGGACTTGACATCATTTGTCCGAACAGTTTGAAAAACGATTGTCTGGTCTGTTATAAAAAGTTTTTGAATTCCTGTTCACAAGAATTGCACAAAAAGTCATCCAAACTGAGAGAATTGAACACAAATTTCCGGTTTTTTCGGGAATGTGTTAAACACAACAGAATTATTCTGATGTCGATCCTCAACGAATATCTTGATTCCGGATATTCTTATCGATTGGAAATAAAAACTCTGAAATTCACTGAATGTTTGGATTTTATTATCGATTTAATACTATTTTGCAATTTATCGCAAAAAGAAACAGTTTTTGTCGTAAAAGACATTTATTCTGAAGTAAAGTCATATCAAAACCTATTCTCAGACAAAGTGAAAGTAATCTCTGAAATGAGTTCAAACAAAAAACAAAACAGAATCGAAATCAAGAGATCAGACAAATATGAAGAGGGATTTGAATGCCTTTCTATCGATTTTGTGGCCAAATATTCATACAGAGAGGAAGAAAGGACAACACAATTATCAATGAATTTAATTATTATATCAAATTAAAATATTTTTCAATTCATGAGAAGAAATATTTATAATAAAATTTATTAAAACATTATTCAATGATAAACTCAAAAAATAAGCTCTATTTGACTCTTATATCTATTTCCATGAACTCATCCAAAGACTACTTAATCTATTTGTCAAAAATCGATAAAAATATGTCAGTTCTGGTAGTTTTGAGATAAAGTTTTATACAGTCGTAAGTGTTTGGGTTAATTAGGATTTGAATAATAATTTATAAAATGACCAGAGCCTGACTTAAACTCTATTACAATAATATTGTTGACTTTGGTTTAAACAAAATTATTGGATCCGGTCATACAGTATATTCTTATTGTAAGGAATTGTACATTAATAGCAATAGGATTTAGAAATGATTGATAAATGAGTGCACAAAGTGTTTGCTTCACATAATTTATCAATCAATCGCTACATTTAAGCAGAGATGCGGTAAATAAAGTCAATCAAAATTATTCCTTGGCTTGAATATGAAAAAATGGGTTTTTCGAATGAGCAAGCTTAGTTAATTACCCAAAATGATTAATTAATTGAATATATCCTCATGTGTACTGGGCAACATTATTAAAGCTATTTTACACGTCGATACGATTCAACTTG
This sequence comes from Eueremaeus valkanovi, assembly GCA_034693305.1. Taxonomy (NCBI): domain Eukaryota; kingdom Metazoa; phylum Arthropoda; class Arachnida; order Sarcoptiformes; family Eremaeidae; genus Eueremaeus; species Eueremaeus valkanovi. Next base: position 8,896 of record JAQIWA010002401.1, read on the forward strand.
AAATTGCCAAGCTACTAATCTTTGACTTTACCTTTATATTATTAAAACAACTGAATCCTATTATAGGTAACTATTATACTGGAGATAATGTGTATAACAGCTGCAGATCTTAGCGAACTTCAGTTCTTTGATTCAATGTTTGCCAAAAGACTATAATAATTAATATTATTTGACATAATCTGAATCATTGATTAGAAAGCTTTAAAGCATTTGTTTTGATTCACACAATCAGTGAATAATATTTTCAATGTCGAGACAAAAGTTATATAAACGAAGTATTTGTCCAATAGTTTGAAAATTAGTCATTTCTTCGAGAATGGGCTCAAAAATATTGATTGCTTTGCTTTGGATCTGTTTTATTGGTTTCAGTTCAGCTGATTATTTGTCATTAGATGGAAGTGAATGGACAACAACGTGTCAGAACAAATGTAAGTTCAGCTCTTATAAAGAGCCCTGAACCAAGTGTACCAATGCACTTTTTATATTTTTATATTTAAACTGAGCCATGATAATTTACCTGAAAAGGCTATTATTAGAAGTAGTGTTGGCTGAACTACTTTCAGTCCCCTTCTATAGACAGATCGTTTTATTTATACGGAAATAGAGGATATGATATGACTGAGTAGATTGAGACTACAGTAATGTACAGACAATTCTTAAATACAATTACAAATATACTTATTATACAAAACATGACATATTAGCTGTCAATCACTTTACTCTGCTGTTTGTTCATTACTTATTGAACTCAACTTTCGTTTGTTATCACTGAATGTTTGAACTTATTTTGTGAGCTTAAAGATTAAGAGTAAGCCAACAAATAATCTTCAATTAATTCATTACTAATGTTCATCAATGCGAATATCAAAATGACTTTAAAGTCCCACTTTAGCCTACACTAATTAGAAGTTATAAATCGAATTGAAATTATTTTATTAATGAATAGCAATCACTGCGAAAGCCATAGTTCCCGGAACTGTATATTCAGATTTGAGCAGAGCTCGAGTTCTCAAAGAGGATATACTCTATGGCTATAATGATGTCAATTATCGTTGGGTTTCCAAAGATAACTGGACTTATGAACGAACTTTTGAAGGTATGATATCATTGAATGTCTGCTTAGAAGAACACTTTTACACAAATCATATGAATCTATAGTGAACTCAACGCTATTAAGCAAACAAGTGGTCAATTTGGTAGCCAATGGTATCGACACAGTCAGCGATATCTATATAAATGACAAACACATCGGTCGGACTATTAATCAATTCGTTAGATATAAATTCAATGCAAAGAATGCACTGAAAAGTGGAAAAAATACAATACGAGTGAAGTTTGAATCGGCTCTGAGTTACTCGAGTAATCAATGGCACTGGTTCAACAATAAATACCACTATGATATTATACCTGGTAAGTTGCAAATCTGGTTGAATAAGGTATAAGGAGTTAAGAGAATTTCCAAACGAATACTTATCTAAAAGCATAAAACCCTATAACTAAGAAAGGTGCAACCTAGCAGCTAATAAGCAGCAACCTAGTTTCAAAAAAATCAGAACAAATAACTTGATGTCAAGATCCTGTATAACGAATAGAACATCCAAATAGTCATATATATAGTTAGGTTATTGGAATACATTATTGATATTTTTATAGACTGTATGGCCAAAGAGTACCATGGTGAGTGTCACTGGAATATGATCCGCAAAATGGCCTCATCTTACAGTTGGGATTGGGTTTGTATACACATTGTAGTAATGATTATTCCGATTACTATAAGCTTATCTCAACTCTTAGGGCCCGGCGTTTCCAACACAAGGCATATGGAAACCAATTGGTATCGAAGCGTATAATAAGGCAGTCATTAAAGACATAACAGTAGAGACGAATCCACTCAAAAATAGTAGCTCTGATTGGACTCTCAAAATCAAGACATTCGTTGAATCGGATTCTCGTAAGGAATTCGAAGGACTTTTCTCAATCGATTTGGACAATCACTCCTTACTCAGCAATAAGTCATATGACCTGAAGCCGAAAAGTGATGGAACCGTTGAAATCGATTTCCACTTTTCTGTCAATAAAATCATTGCGTGGTTTCCGAACGGTGTGGCAGACAATACCCAGAAGTTGTATCGTTTGAAAGTCAAACTCACTTTTGTTGACAACAAAGAAGTTTCGGAACAAACGAAACGAATTGGTTTCCGAAAAATTGAATTAATCCAAACGCCGATAAAGCCGTCTGGCCTCACATTTTACTTCCAGGTCAATTCGGTCCCGTTCTACGCAAAGGGCACGAATTGGATACCGGCCAACAACTTGCAAGAACTCATAACTCGAGAGTATTTGCGAGATCTGATGGAAGCGGCGAAACGGGCCAACATGAATATGATGAGGATCTGGGGCGGAGGGGTATACGAGTCGGACTATCTGTATGAATTGGCCGATGAGTTCGGAATTATGATTTGGCAGGACTTTATGTTCGCCTGTTCCTTATATCCGGCCGATCCTGACTTCTTGGCCACAGTCGATGAAGAAGTGGTCACTCAAGTCAGACGTCTACAACACCACCCGTCGATAGCGCTTTGGGCCGGTAAGCATATCAAACAAATAAGCTACTAGCTCAAAGCTCACCAGACTCGCTCTAAGACTAGGGGCATATATTGTGGAATGGGATCATTCATATTGTATTATATTTTAATAACTGTTTATATATTTATGAATATTATTAGGAAATAATGAAAATGAGGGTTGGGTTCGGTTGGGAAAGAAGGCGGACACACCCCACCATATGACTGATTACGTGGAGCTATATATCAATCACATCCGTAAACTCGTTCTGAGAGAAGACAATACCAGACCATTCGTTGGTTCGAGTCCTTCGAACGGAGACGAAGAAGTGAAGGAGAACTGGACTGCAAAGAACTCGGGTGACCTGCGGTACGGGGACTATCATCATTACGACTACAGCGCTCCCCTATGGGACCCAATTCGGTACCCGAGCGGCAAATTCGCCTCTGAATACGGATACATATCGTACGCATCATTGGAAACGATGTCGACTGCTCTCAACGACAGTGCCTTCACATTTCCAATTGACGCTGCGATGGAGCACAGACAACACCACCCGGGTGGTACAAAATCGATCGAAAAAGAAATCGGTATATATTAGTGAAATGATTCGACTTTTCAACAATTTTTCATTGAATCGGTTTTTGATAATATTCTTGTGTTTAGGCTATTATTTCAGACTTCCATCAAAGGGAGGGAAAGAGAGATTCAATGATTTGATATATTTGTCTCAAATAATTCAAGCGATGGCTATGAAAGTCGAAACTGAATTCTACAGAAGAAATCGTGAAATCAATCCAAAGGATGGCCACGGAATGACTATGGGTGCTCTGTATTGGCAACTTAATGACATATGGCAAGGACCAACCTGGGCATCTATTGAGTTCGGGGGTAAATGGAAATTATTGCAGTCATATGCCATCGAGTTCTTCAAAACACAAATCGTGACTCCATTTGAAGACAAGACGAATCAAACGCTTAAAGTATTTGAAATTTATAAACATCTATAAAAAATCTAACTTTACTTAAACTTGAATTCAAAGATAGCATTAGTCAGAGATGACTATTCGGGTAAAAAAGATTTGGATCTTCACATACGAGTATACAAGTGGTCGACAACAAAACCAGTTAAGGAGCTGGTAGTGAAAGTGCACAGTCCTAAAGGATTTTCCTCGCAAGTCGTTTGGACCGAATCTATTCCTAAGCTTTTAAGTGACTCCAAGTGTGCCGACAAAAGTGAATGCTTAGTCAGAATCGATGTTCCGGCCTATAATGTAAATAATTTTCATATCTTTTTGTTGTTTAAACTCTATGTAAAGCAAATGTAATTTTGTTTCTCTCTTTCGACTGAAGGCAACAAACTTTCAATTACTGAGTGAACCCAAGAATTCAAAAATAGTGAAACCAAACCTTAAATTGGTTTCAGTCATAAAGAGATCTAAAAAGGAAAACAATAAGAATGTGTTTGACATAACCCTATCGACAGAAGCTGTCGCGCCATTCGTTGCACTTGACTTCAAACTGAAATCTGGAATCAGAGGTAATTTCATTGAAAACGGATTCTTCATATTTGATCCAAAAAAGACGATACGATTCGAAACGAAATCTGAAGTAACGGAACAACGAATTAGAGATAATCTTCTCTTTAAGACTGTGACGGATGTCGTGTCAGATAATTGACTAAAATATTAAACATTTAATTGTAATATATGTTAATTATAAAAGATATTGCAATCAATATAAATAAACTGCAAATGATATGAAATTACTTATAATCTAATACTTGATAAAGGTCCCAGTTTAGTTTATTTTACATTTGATAGGAAATATCTCTTTGAAATAAGCTTAGCCAGAATGTGGCTTATAAGCCAATCGTGTCAACGTTCCTTTTGGGCAGACCCTATAAAGTTAATATATACTGTGACAGAACTGACGAGTAGAGTATTGATGACATGAGAAAAAATGTTTACTAAGTGTTGACAAACAGTAAGAAAATGA
>JAQIWA010002402.1:0-13454 GCA_034693305.1 Eueremaeus valkanovi
GCGCCTTGAATTGTGCAAGGTTATTTTTCATATATATTTTATATCAAACCCCAACTATCCCTCTCTCAAATAAGACCAACTTCACTATTGTACCCCCTGTGGTTTTGGAGGGGTTTAAGTTTCAATTGTTGCACCAGACGTGACTCATACTGTACTCTACTGTACAGTTCAGTAGTTATTAATATATGGTATAAATCAAGAATAAATTTCAATTATAGCAGAAAGAAGTGGACTCTAATAAAAACCAAACATTTTTATTAATTCGAGCTAACTCTAAGATAACAAGATCATTTCCGACTCTAATACAGGCAAATTAATAAAATCTGTAATTGTTGCCTGAATAAACTTTTAATTAATTGGGAAATCAATTAAAATTAATTGCAAAGGAGATCGGGAGTGCCCAGGCTATGTGATGGCTAGCCCAGGCCAGTAATACTTTGGCTCTCCCATCCATAAGAAGGATAATAAGAATATATGAAACAAAATAAAAACAAAAGAATTAAAGGAAAGGAAATGAAAGAGAAAATGCATTAAAACAAAAAAAAATTAATGTAATATTTGAAGGAATGGCCAGAAAAATAATCCATTATTTCAACTGAAAAAATCACAAGCGTATTAACCCGACATACAATTGTGTTTGGAAAACCCCCCTGATCATCTCATGTCTGCCCATTCTGGGCATATAAAAGGAAAATATGTATAACATGTTTAAGAATTATAAGCACTTTATGTAATCACAGAATAGAAAAAATTATTCTTTTTGTGGATTTTTTTTTATTTATTACAGATTTTCTTATGTTTTATAAGAAAATCGATAAATCCATAAAACAATAAGAATTATAATAATATTCACTCAAAGCTAGAATAATATTTTAAAAGTATGTGCTTATAGTGTGTAATACAAGTGACTTAAATGTAAAATCTCATAGAATTTAATGCTAATCACGTCATCCTTTTGCTTAAAGTGTTTTAAATAATATAGAGTTACAAAACTACAGTATATTATAGTGTATTATATACTCCTCTTTTAAATTAATGTAATTTAAAAATCTTATGCTTATTATTGCATATACTGTATAATCATTTTTTGCATTTTTATAATTTTCTTTAATTATTTGAGAAAAGTTAATGAAAATAATTTAGTGTAAGAACGTATGTATTTATATGTGAGCAGGATACAATATTCTGTTTGCCATTTGTAGTATTAATATTTTACAGACAGATAACGAACAGTTATACGAATACTGTGTGACTGCATAAACAACTATAAGGCGTGAAATATCAATCGATTTGATAATAAAGTCTTCAAATAGACTGAAGACTGAAATACATTAGCGATAGTAATGTCATTACTGGTGCCGAATCTGAATTTATTTGACTAAACAAACTGACCATCCTCATTTTGCTAATCCTGTTCGACAAATCCTAATTACTTCAGAAAATATCAGTTCATAACTTTTAATCAAAATAATTTGCTTTTTACCGATTCTCATGTATCAAGATCAAATAGAATCATTAGAGTACAAGCAATTCTTACATATAATTAAATGTGTTGGGCTATCACTGATAAATAAGCCTGCATAAAGATGATTCATAAAAAATAATGGCATAACCACTTCATGGCATACATAAGTCAAGATCATTCTACTGAATGTGATAAATTGAAATTTTTAATATAAAGCGATATATTATTAATAAATGGCTTAAAATAGATCTGAAAATGATTTTATAGGCAATAATCACATGAATTCACGGAAAGAAATATTTATATAATTTAATTATTTATAATAAATTCAGTGATAGATTGGCTGTGAGTTGAAAATATAGCTACTTTCTATCAAGCTAGAATTAGATTTGATATATTAATATTAAACTTTATCGGTTATAAAATGTGATCCGTCCCACACATTAAAGTTCAAAGAAGTTTGTCTATAATAGCCGGCATTGAGGAAAGGGATAATAATGATAAGCGAATGGCGCGGAACACATCCTGAACTGATCTCAGAATAATTATTGGAGCGAATGAATGGCTCGGCTTTAGGTAAACAAAGTTAAAGTTTTGATTGAATTAAGTTATAATTGAATTCGTGCTAAAGTCAAGAGAAAAAACCTCCAAATCGCAGCTCATTTGACGATTTGCTGGAATATATTTGCTTTTATTTAATTATTCGATATATTCTAAAAATATTTTCTATTAATAATGTTATGAAAACTTGTTATTCATTTAAAAATAAATATTTATATTATTTATTCCGAATCTATTTGTTGTAAAAATAAATGGTATTAATGAAAAATCTTAATTAATCTTGCTGCTGTAATAATAAATGAACATGTTGTCAAATGAAGTAAGCTTGATCCAGCTAATTCAGATACATGAGCTTGTTTTAAGTTGGCTTTCATCAAAATCCTATTCTTTTGTGCACTCATTCAGATGTTTCCAATGCTATTCATATTTTTTTGGGTAATAAATAAATTAATGCAACGAATGTTCATCTCTTATAAATGATTTGCGAACATCAGTACTGTATAGAAGAGTACAGAAGAGTATAGAAAAGTACAGAAAAGTACAGAAGAGTACAGAAGAGTAGATCCAATTAAGTCGGATGAATAAAATAAATGAATACAGTATACGATGTTTCAGACCATTGAGACCAAGGCCATATATTGCATTCACCAGAAATCACATTATATAAGTGCTATCCAGATGCTTCATGCTTTATACCAATGTCAATTTACTGTTAACCAAGTTTCAAATGATTTATCATATGAACAAATATGGTTTACATATCTAAATATGTTATGACTGTTATTTTTATGAGCAAGCATGTCATATTGAGCATTTGAGCATGTTAACTTATATTTGTACTAACTAAGCAAGCATGTTTTATTTGAACTAACATGGGGTTAACAACGAGCAAATTGTAGACATTTTTTGAATACGAAGAGAAAAGTCAATATTATTATGAAAATAGTAGAGTTCAGGACAGGTCAATATTTATCGACATTTATTTATAGTGAAAGGAACGGCTATTTTTTCATAGGGGCAGAGCTCCTCTCCTTAACTCTATACTAACAGAGTTCGTGTTCAACACTAATGAATCAGATAAGCAGTTGATATGTAATGAATGAGTGAATGATAGCTGAGTTTTGATGGCATACCTGCTGAACAGATGTAGTGCCACACAGATGCCCACAAACATAATGGCCAGGACTATGAGGATTGGAAGCATTGGCGATCGAAAAAAGTCTGAGATGTAACCTGGATAAATAGAAATGCATAGAATGTTATAATACTGTAATAATAATAATAAATAGATTACTGGTTAGAGTCCAGACTATTATCGAAGGAAAGCGAATCAATAAAAGGAACTGAACTCATGAGGAAAGTTAACCATAAACTTAGATATGAGTGCTATTCGCACAGATATTCTCAGTATTGCTGTTATATCATTAAGAAAGTCAATATGATCAATACTGAGCCGTATGGAGATGGGTTAGCAAGGATAAAAAAATACCAGACGATGAACTAGAGTGAAATACTCGGCTCAGAAATATTTCTTATGGTATTCGGGCTTAGCTTTATTGGTCATCAATATTGTTGAGGGAATAGTATGGCTATAAATAGTGATATGAAAAGACATAAAACATTTTAATAGAGAATACTATTTATTAGAATAGAAGAGAATTATATGACTTATTGGCAATTAATCTGTTTCTGACCAATGATTTTGTAGTTTTATTTATATAATTATAATTGAAATTCATATTTAATGACAATCAATAATATAGTTTCAATGAGTTTATAATTAAATGCATTCATTTTTATCTCATGTATTGTGTTCTGCAGACTGACTGTTCATTTATATCGACTGAATAGAGCCTGAGTCAAATACAGTTGTATAAAGTTGTCTATTTAATAGAGAAACTACATTTTTAGCCTTGCTTCAAAATTGGTCGTGCATTTATCCTGATTAGATAATTTTGAAAACATATTAATTGATTTATAATTAGAATAGATTTTAATTAAATTCTTTTATTTTTATTGAATATCATAATAGTTATGAAGCGATCAATAAATTATTTCAATAAATATATGAAAATAATGGCACACAAAAAGTCAGAGAATAATAATAGAAACCAAGAACCTATTAACTTAGAATGAGGTCTAAAAATAGAGACAAAACAATTGTCAAATACATATAATTATCATTAATTAATAGTAGAATTTTTGAGTGCAATTCCTAATGAATTTTGAGTTTTGATATTTGAATCTTATATAAGAGATGTGAATATGAATTACGAAATGAAAGCAACAATTCTTAAGATATTTTGCAATAATTCTCACTCACTATGTCTCACAATCACAATGAAAATCAATACTTTATTTCTAATGAAAAGACTTTATATCAATCTTTATTTAGTTGAGCAGTGAATCGATATAAGAAAGTGAGCTTAGATTGCATTCGAGTGAATCTTATTCTCAAAGCATTTCAATAAACAACTGAAAGACTTCTAAACAGAAAACATTCTGTTTTACAGCTGAAAGGATTTGATCGAGAAATACATAATAACTTATTTAGTATATTTCAGACGACCCTGGTATATAAAATAACACATATTCAATCTTAAATAAAAAAGGGATGTGAGAAGGAAGGTGAGAGGGGTAAAAATTTGAATGAATTGTTATTTCTGTTTCTGAATAAAAGCATAAAATTCTTGCAGAATATCCACAAATAATGCATTCAATACTAAACTGATGTTTACTCGAAAAACAAAAAACTGACAAAAAATGATAAATGAGTGCATTGTTTATCTAACCTATACTACAAGCACGCAATGCACCCAAAGCTCATTCAAAATTTCCATTGACTTTAGAGGATATATAAAAATATTGTTATTGTATTCATGAATACACATACAGTACAGTAGAATACAATTCATGTACTGATAGGCCAAAAACCTTTGGGATATATTATACGAATAGATGGCTTCTAAAGGCAATGCAAAATACTGTACAATCTATAGATGTCCTGTATATATCGGATGCTATAAACATCTGCGTAACACTTAAAGTTAGCTCTGTACACTTTTCATTATTACAAACTACCTAATAATTTATTGGTTGCGCTAAATCCTGATTATATGAAAAGATGAAAAAAATATTAGAACTCATTATTGAATATATGTTAACATTATTTATAAATTCTCTTTAAAATTTCTGATTTTCATTTTAGTTTAAGATAGAATTGTTCAATAAACTAGATTGTTTTTGTCGACCATAATATAAGTGCGTAATCTAGCAATAGGGAGTTTTGAATCAAGCTAACTGTAGTCATGCATTGCTAAACTTTTGCTCTCATTTTCTAATTATAAGTTCAGCTCATCATTACATCCACTGATGATTAAAAACAAAAGTTAATACAAAAATCAATTATATTTTCTTTCTGTTTAATCTCATTTGAAGGCAATAATGATATATAGAATAATAGTTATTAAATATTTAGTATTTTTATAAACTCTTTATTACTTAGAAATTAATCATTTATTGATTAAATGTATAATATTTTCATATATTAATACGTTTAGTAAATATTAGGGAAAAAATCTAAAAGTGATTAATGAAGTAATGAAAATGTTTTCCAAAATCCATTCTTGTTTACTATTTTTCATAAGACTTATGCTGTTTATGCAAATATTTATAAATAAAACATGAGTTTCGAAACAGAATTGTTCAGTTTTGCCTGGGTGAGCCTGAACGAGCCTGAAAGAGATGTCACATGCAAAGATCAAACATAACAAGCTGCTTTAACCCTAACTCGAAATCCGAAACTGATAAAATTTTAAGCCTAATAAGCAGAGCCTGGAAAACCATTCCGCCTTCCCATGCATATAAGTCTGGTGTCATCATAGCAAACAAAGGGGGAGTTATCATATCAACTCAATAGTTAGCTGGTTAACTTTCAAACACAGTTCAAGTGTACTGTTTTTCAACACAAAAAATGTTATCTTTGAACTGCGTTTGAAAATTAACCTGCAAACTATTGAGTGGATGCGTTAACTCTCCTTTGTTTGTTATGATGACACCAGACTCATATGTACGAGAAGGCGGAACGATTTTTTAGGCTCTGCTAATGAGCTTGGATATCTCTGCTATGCATTCTATTTATATGCAAATCATTACTAGTCTATTAGACATAGATGTATTCAATTTTATTTTATATCCTGTTTGTACTCTTGGCTAATCATTATTGTTCAGAGTATATGTAAAATGAGTTCATATACACGTAGAATAAGAAGACAAAAATAAAAGAATTCATTGCAAACAATAAGTTATTTACAAATTTTGTTTAACTTTGCATTCTATAGATGAAAAATAATATTCCAAATAAACCTGGTCTCAAATCAAACAAGGCAGTCTAAACTAGTTGGTTCGATCAGATAAGCTTAATCTAGATTATTTATTTGGTCCGGTTCCTACTATTACAGGTGAAAATAACATTTGCAATCATAAACCTTGTATGAATTTATATAACCAGTACATTATAATTAATATAAAGGTTAATTTTAGACAGAGATAGAATATATATGGCAATCATTAGCGATGATTATATACAGCTCTTAATAAGTAACCAAAACTTAATAACTATTTAATTCAAATATTTAATTGCTTTATACGGAAAAGAGTGAATCAAATAATATTCTAAAGTTTATTCACGTTTTCGTTTCAAATGACATAATATTATTGTATATTCTTTACCCTTAAAAGACACTTCGGTTGCATAGCATCGCATACTTTGTTGTGTTTTTTCGCAATTTGTTTGAATTCTGAATCATTTCATTAAACGGCAAATTGCATCATGTAATGCAAAAATTGAGTCAGAACAGTCAGAACATAGGTATTCGGATCAATATGCTTGAATAAATATTATTGTGATTATTACCAACAAAATGGTTTATATTGTCGGTCTTTTGTATACCATTTATGCTCAGGTAGTTTCTTGTTTTTATGCAAATCGATTGATAGTAAGAAGTGCTGTATTTGACTATAAAATGATAAAATACTCGACTTTCAAGTGATTGATCTTTTCAAACAATAGCTCATAGCTCTCTCTCTCTCTCTCTCTCTCTCTCTCTCTCTCTCTCCCAAAAGTGGTTCATTTTGCTACTCCGATAGTCTGATAGCTCCCGAATCATATTGATATTTGTTACAGCACTCGACTAAACCACTATAAAGAGGAATAAATCCATTTCTCCCAAGTATTGTCACAAATAAATTAATAGACATTTTCTTCTGTATATTCTATTCATACGATTCTTATTCTTATTCTTCAATCGATTTTCAATGTCTGCATTCACTCAATGCGAAGACATTGGGATTGCACTCATCAGACCCTACACTCGAACCAACTCTACAGTAATAATGATATTTGATGTGGAAATCTTATCATGATAAACTGCTCAACCTAATTATTATTGATAGTGGCCAGACGTGTCGTCATCAAAAGGGCTATATACCGGTCAATGTCTCTGTGCGACCAAGCACACTTTAATTCTATTAGTCATTGAATGACCAGTTCCTTCTCAAAAGACTTGATGACATTCTCCACATATTTAATGTTAGAATTTCTCAATCCTTTCTATTCTTATGTAATCTTTAAAAAAGATTTTATAAGTCATTCATCACATGATAAGTGGTTTTCAAGCATTCGTTTACTTAGAGTTGAATTTAAATCTTACAAATAGACTGAATGCCAGATGTTTTGGACTTTTCTTTTTCAAAATCATCCTGCCTTAATAACATTATTTTTATTATTTTTATCTGGATTATATTCGATAGGATAAATTTGTTATTCATTTCGCCTAAATATCATTCGCTTAAAAATAAAAAATTAAATTTTAAAACAAACCAGATCATCCTTTTCGATCACCCTATTCATTTTTGAAGATGATTTTGTAACTTATGTACCAGAAGCTTTTTAGTGCATGTGATAAGTTAATAAAATAACAATATTGATAAGTCATCAATTATGACCATGTTCATATTTAGTTTTTACCCAAGTATAGGTCTCAATTCATTAGATTAAATTGACACAGATTATTAAAATAATAGTAAATGGATAATATAAAACTAATCAGATTTTCTTATTTGCTGAGCATCTCATAAATCAGGCTCTGATTTGATTTATCTGATGAACATTATTGTGTAATTCGTATTCATGTCAAATAAGATCCAGTTATTGTGCAATATTACCAGAGATAGGCAATAGGGGGGTACAGGTAAGGGTATACCCCCTGTGATTTTGGCTGAGGCTGACCCACCCCCTCCTGTTTTCTTGATTTGGTGGTCAGACCTCGAAAAAGGGGCGTTTTTTAGAGAAAAATTGATTAATTGTACCCCCTGTTGTCAGACCCTTTGCCTATCTCTGAATATCAGTGAAGAACAGAATTTTTTTTTCTTTAAGAATAAATTTGTTTTGCATTTAATTTAATCGAATGTCTAAAACAAAACCGAGCATGCTTAATTGGTTGCATTTGCATCCAGACAATTGTTTAGATGCTTCAGACGTTTCCGATTAATTAAAAAGTTTTAGTTTACACGCGAGGATTGAAATTGCGATTACATGAGAAAATTATGCTAGAACATTTTGTTCGCATATTAGCCATTTGAATTAATGCGAAATCATTTGAATAAAGATAAATAATTATTCATTTGGTTTGAGAAAAGAAGTGAAGGAATAGAAAGAAAAATATTCCGACAGTTCTATCATTGAAAGTGGAGACAGAAATGTAATTTAGCGTAAAAATAGATATTTATATTATATATCAAATAATTCTCGCATTGAATGTGAGCTAAAGAATAGATATTATAATAGAATATATTTTTATCCGTTGTTCATACGATTTCATTGTGAGCTTTCATAGACTTAACTCATTTGACAAACAAATGACAAATATTTTTGTATTCATTATATTTAACTTAAGATACAATTAAATTAAGAAAAAGGGAATAATTTGTAAAATTCATACCATTTTTATTTGTCTGACTGACACACGTATTGTTATCAGATCTGCGATATCCCTCATCACATTCGCAGTGCCTTAAATGACAGGTCAGATACAGTGATCGAAGACATTCTGTCGGCAAAAGACATTCTTCGCCTAAAACTCTATCTGAAAGAATCCAGTGATGAATGTGTAGAGAAAGAGAAGAATAATAAGAAAATTGGCAAAAAATAAATAGAAATGAGAAAAAAATTCACATTTTATTTGTTATAATTTTTTTTTATTAGACTTATGCATAAAAAACTGTATATTGTTTTGGGATTCAGTTCTTCCGAATCGATAAAAGTTTTTTTTCTTTCTTTATTTTTGTGCAACGCTTTGCAGAATACAAATAATAGTGAATATAAATATGTACAGAATAGTACTGACCTGTTTTAGTTTGCTTGAATATACTAGATGAGTTCTTTGATTTCGGATTCTCTTCGTCTGCACTCACTGTTAATATTGATAATATGTATATAATAACACATAGAAAATAGTTTTTAATTAGTTTTGAATAATTATTATTTATTCTTAATTTGAAATTCATTTTCTATTCTGTTCTTTCAATTTGTTTGAATATTTTTCACCGAATAATTGAATTTAAAATTTTTAAAAACAGAATAAAATTATTAGTTTTTGAATTAATGCGAATTTTGTAGAATATTCTGCTAATTATTATTATTATTATATGTGTTATATATTATTAGCGAAATTGTTGTCAATGAAACTAAAGTAGATTTTTTGGTTGCAGTTAATGTCTATCATATGATAGGCTATAATATACACTATTTTCCGTTTATATGTTGATTCTTAGGTAATAAATAGAAAGTAAAAGAGAGCTAACAATCGTTATGCTATCGACTCTGCCTTATGAATGGAAACCGTATTTCGCGTGAACTCAAAGTTTTCATGCAATAGACGGCAATAATATTATCGATTTTCTCATATTCTGTGCGCAAAAAAGTGCTATTTTCTACGCAATGTCAGTAAGAGTTTTATTTTTATGGATGAAAACCGAATAGAATTCTGAATTTTTTTTATTCAAATATTTTATTAGACAAATGAAACTCTTTTTTTTATATTAAACTTTTTTTTCATTTGATTTGATCTTTACTATTGACTCAAACGAAGCGTAATTTGAATTTCATTTATGTTGCAAATACTTTAACGCTATTTAAACATAAAATATTTGATTATAAGAACGTATTGATTGAATTCATTGTCGTTTAGCAGAAGTATATCTAATATTAAATCAAATTTAATTAAAAAAAATTTAATTTCATTTGTTTTTTTGAATAATTATATGATAGATGAATATTATAACAATAAAGAATTGTAGGTTCGGGTCCAATTATATTCAGACGGATGAGTCTTATTGTATCTATTTTTAGTATACACGATAATTCCACAAAAGCCCTGTAATCTCCAGGGCTTTTCATTTTAAATTTCAAACTGTAATCATATAAGAGTATATAAAAAAGGTAAATCCACAATCGTCCACAACATTTTATTTGCACAGTTATAATGGCTATAATGGAAAAGTGACATTGTCGCCAAAATGACCAAGCTACAACAGTAGAATATTACATATTATTCATATCCATAATTCACATCAATTTTAATTAAGATGTTTTCAATCCATAGCTCACTTGTCAGTCGAGTTAACAGTCAACAGAAGCAATTAAATATAGTGCTCGTTTATCCTGGAGCACTAACCTTGGTGTCTTTAATAATAGAAATTAAATTATTTAATTAAATTCTCTTTATTAAACTGTACTGTACTGTTCAGTAGCTTTTATTATAATTAATCAGAGATGGCCAGACTAACCAAGAGTATTGCAATATTGACAAATAAGACAATTTTCAAAGTTGATGCAGATTCAAATTGAACCTTTTTAGTCAAGTATACAAATATTTGTCTTATCCCTCTCTGTTCACCAGTACTTATTCACATTAACTGTTTATATAAATTATTAATTAATTGAAACTCTTATACGAAATATAATTAATTTTTTTTCAACAAAACATTAATTATTTAAATATATCGTAAATACAATGAACTCTGTATTCAATGTTATAATAATTAAGTAAAATATTTAAATAGTTTTCAAAATATTTTCATCTGATTTAACATTTTTGGTAACAGTTTTCACAAAAGCGAACAGTGTTTTTGAGACCGCTATCACAGAGAAGCCGAGCCAAAGGCCACCCAAACCGCCGATGTCTGAGACCAACTGAACCCAAGACATTGCCGGCGAATGCCGGTAGACATTGTCGGGCACTGGTTTGCGGCCAACTTTAATAGCACTGGCATTCTGTAAGTCAAGCCACGGCACGTCAGACATGATCTCTGTAGTGAACTGTTCCTGAAGACAGTCCGGCTTACATGTGATGAGACAGTGCTGTCGGATATGCATTGTTTGGCACAAATTCTCTTTTGCACAAAAGCGGTCATCACTTCCCAGGAGACTCTTTGAGTATATGAGTCCATACCGGGGCAGACATTGACACAAATCTCTGTACATATTAAGTATACAATGAGTTACACACATGTCATACGACTCAACGACAGCACTTCCATCACTGGTTTGGCTATAGTCCTGGCAATTAGTGGCAAACGGAGGCTTCAGGAGATGAGACACCGTTTTGGAGAAGAATATGTCGTAATGACGACCCCATCGACCCATCAGTCGCTTATTGGTGTAAATGCCCGGAAACGGAATCATTTTCGGCGAATGTATAGCTATTCTGACATTAAAGCTGTCGTCAAACGGTGTCAAAGGTTTAGATATATTGGTTTCGATGCCTATGTGTGCCATATCTTCCTTACGTGACTCAAAGTCTTTCTTCGAGAAGAACACAGACGTTGTGAACATCAATGAGTCGTTTTCTGGTCTTTTATTTGCCTTTAATTGACTTAAATATGTAAAACATCTGTACTTATAGTTAACGGTTTCGATCACTTCTGAGATCTCATTGCAAAACATTGTTTTATTTATTTGTCTGTCTATTAGAGGCAAAGACAGAGCTCTGCACTTCATCTCCAAATCGTTGCCCCAATTCTCCAATATATCCAAAACAGTTGTCTTGTCTTTAAGTTGGCTTTCGTAGTAATCCTTGAGTTTTTTACCTAAAATTCATTATTATTTATAAATTTATTTATAATTAAAAAATAAGATTAATGTGTATGACATCGAAAATAATTATAATTTAATGATAAGAAGACTTTAAGTATAAACTATTTTCAAACATTTACCCCAAACACCGGCTTTAGTGTAGATTTTACTTTCGTTTTTACTCCAAAAAATCGTATCATTTCTTGCAATCATCTCGTCTTTGACACTCTGGACGTCTTCGGCCAAATCTGGATATCTGTCCACTAGTTTCCAATAGGGAACGACTGATCGGAAGCACAAAGTAATGCCCGGGTATTCGTATTGGAAGCCTTTGGGCTCTTCTAAAGCAAAGGACACTTTAGTTCCGTATTCGAGATAAGCGGAAACCGATCCATAAAAATGCCACAAAAATCCCAATAAACTGATCAGTGCTATAATCACTACATCATAATTGAAACGATAATAATTCAATTTCTTTATGGAATTTAATCGAAACGGTTTTGTTTCCATAATTAACCGAATATTGAATTCATAATTGAATTAAAATATTATAATTTGATTCAGAATTCTTTGACTCAGTTTTTTCGTTGGTTTCGTTGAAATACTGAAAAATGTTACTTAACTTTAAAGTGGCTTAAAGTTAAAAGTAGTTAAAGAGCTAAATGCAAAAATTGGTTCAGAACCGTTTGCATAAATCATTTCGTATATTTATATTTCTTATTAGTTATAAAATGGTATTTAATTTTAAAGTTAAGACATTTCAAAATATAGACTTTAATTAAAAATTCAAAATCCAAGGTAATTTGTTAATATTAGGTAATATGCGGTCAACAAAGAATATATCAGTAATTAAAATTTACATGTTATATCAACCAATAATTGAAAAGATATGAGCTTGCTTATACTTGAACTTCCATCAGCTCTATTAACTTTTCTCCCCTGGAGTCGGGTTAACAACAAATTGAATGAAATGAAACGAAATTAGTGTAAAGTAACACAGGAGGGTCAGGGATTCGAACTCAGGACCCACACCCCAATCGCGAATAAGCTACCTTCGCGCCATCACTCCGCGTCATTGAGTTATTTATTCTGTATTTTGATCAAGTATGAATTATTGAATATCTGGGTGCATTTTTCAAAATAAAATATGAATAGTTAACGTGATCATTTGATTTTTAGCTGGCTATAGGTTAGTAGGGATGTTCCAAAAGCATTTCGGCCAAATTAGCCGCAACCAAAGTGTAATAATTTGGCAGAGCTCACTTTACAAATAATTTTTAACATTCCTTGAAA
>JAQIWA010002403.1:0-13454 GCA_034693305.1 Eueremaeus valkanovi
GAATAGAAAATAATAGAATAATAAACAGAAAATACTGTAATATTTGACACATTTTATAGCAAAACATAATTATATCTGAACTTCAAATCTCTTATCCTTAGAATGACTTCAATTCCGTATGCATTCAATGGAAATCATTTCAATTACGTTGAAATTGAATACAGATTGGATGAACACCTTTACCCCAGGACTAACAACTGTTCCATAGCATGAGTTGTACTAGGATTATAGTGGCCATAATGGATAGACTGAATATCATAGGCAAGAGAATAGGCCAGAGTTGTAATGAGCGCAAATATCAGGACAAAGAACAAATACGGTGGGAAAGGGAGTACCAGACTTAACGTGACTAAAGTATTGATTGTCATTAGGACTGCAAATGTCATAATAAGACAATAGTTCTCTAAATATGTGCCCAATAGTCCGATGCCATTGCAGACAATCAGAACGGATAGCAGAACATAGAGCTGGGAGGGAGTGATCTCATCCTAAAGACAATTATCAATAATAAGAAATTAATTTATAAATAATTGAATCAATAATTAAAATCAATTTACTTTTAATTTCTCGTAATTAAGAACGAATCGAATGGCTATGACAGCCATTATAGCACAGGTCAGTTCAAACAGACAATTACCAAAAAGAGTCCATTTCTTCCATAGGAAGTGATCGGATCTGATGTCAGGCATAGTTTTGATAATACTTTGATTAGAAGTCGATTAATATTTATCTGTAATTAACAAAAAAAATAAAAATAGAATTCAATGTGTTTTGAATAATAATTATTTTGAATACAATTATAATTACAGTAATTCTAATGAGTTTATCGATTGATTGCAAATAAACTAAATCTAAGATCAAATCCAATTATTCTCTGAATTGAGTCAATCGTCTGTTCAATAATGACTTCCAATTAAACTCTGTTCATATAATGTGGAATAATATGTTCGGGGAAACCAATGACATTGTTACATATTAAACGCCAGGGTGGGTCGATGCATATAAATCTAGATATAACCAATACAATAGGGGGTTAATTATGAAACCCAGTTCAAAGATGACAACTAACTTTGGAACTTTCCACTTGCACATGCTCAAACTGGGTTTGACAGTTACTGTACCTGGCTAATGCATTGCACTGAACCTATTGTAGTAATAAGTGATTGTACAGTTACAGGAATTCAAACCCCCCATAGCTTTGTATTTAGAGCCAAAAAGTCAGAAGTTTTAACTAATTCTAAGCGGGTCCAAGTTCAGTCCGGGTCAGATTAGTCTAAAAAATTTTTTTTATAGACAAATGGTTTCGAAAAATACTACAATTAATATAAAATTAAAAACAAATGCAATACTTATCCGATTTAGACTACTTTAAGGGCTAAAGGGTTGATTTAGCCTTTACCTTAGTATGAGGTCTTCCTCCCCTCCCAACCCCACATCCATTCAGTATATTTTGCATAACTTTTTCCTAAATAAAAGTAAAATAAAGCAGAAAATAGTTTTTTTTTCCAAAAACGAAATTCATTATAAAAGCAGAAAATTATTGAACGAATGCTTTATTTGTTTTAATTGAAAGCAAAATAACAAAAGTTTTAAATATTATTAAATGTAATATCGAAATATTTTGTATCAAAACGTATAAAAAACAATTTTTTGTTACAAAACCAAAATATAATTATAATTAATAGAAATGTAATTAAGAAATAAATAGAAAATAATAGAATAATAAACAGAAAATACTGTAATATTTGACACATTTTATAGCAAAACATAATTATATCAAAACATAAATCCCTTATCGTTTGAATGGCTTTAATTGTAGATCATTTCACTTACGTTGAACACTGATTGTATGAGCACGGTTACCCCAGGAATCATACTCCTATGCAATATAGGCGTGATTATGAGTCGCCCGAATATCAAAGGCCATAGAATAGGCCAGAGTTGCGAAGAGCACAAAGATCGGGACAAAGAAGAAAGACGGGGGGAATAGGACTACCAGAGCTATCATAAGTAGAGTTCTGATTGTCATTAGGACTGCAAATGTCATAATAAGGCAATAGTTCTCTAAATATGTTGCCAATAGTCCGATGCCATTGAAGACCATCAGAACGGATAGCAAAACATAGGCAGAGACATAGGCATAATAGGCATAGGCATTGGTATGAACAACATGGTCATAGACATAGGCATCGGCATCGGCAGCGGCAGCGTAGGTATTCAACTCATCCTAAAAAACAATTAATAAAATATTAATTTATAAATATTTGAATCAATAATTAAAATGAATTTACTCTCAATTTCTCATAAAGAGGATTGAATCGAATGGATATGATAGCCAGTATAGCACAGGTCAGTTCAAACAAACAAATGCCAAAAAGAGTCCATTTCTTCCATAGGAAGTGATCGCATCTGATGTTAGGCATAGTTTTGGTTATACTTTGATAAGAAGTCGATTAATATTTATCTGTAATTAATAAAAAAAAATGTAATAATTGTAATGAAAATTGAATTCAATGTGTTTTGAATGAATTAATTGATTAATAATTATTTTGAATACAATTATAATTACAGTAATTCTAATGAATGTATCGATTGATTGCAAATAAACTAAATCTGAGATCAAATCCAATTATTCTCTGAATTGAGTCAATCGTCTGTTCAATAATGACTTCCAATTAAATTCTGTTCACATAATATGAAACAATATGTTCGGGGAAACCAATAATATGGTTACATATTGAACACCAGGGTGATTATGGACAGATAGGTCGATGCATATAAATCGATATATAACCAGTACAATAGGGGGCTAACTATGAAACGCAGTTCAAAGATGACAACTAAACTTGGAACTTTCCAGTTGCACATGCTCAAACTGGGTTGGACAGTAACCTGGCTAATGTAATGCACTGAACCTATAGTATTAATTAGAATTAAGCAATAATAACTTTGTATTCATTGAATTAATGTTTAAAATTCGATTAAAACAACTAAAGGGCAAATTCTAAACCTATGCTTGAGTTCATTCCGGGTCAGATCAGTCGCAGAATTTTTTTTATAAACAAATTGTTTCGAAAACATTAAAAATATAAAATCAAATAAGGAAAGCAATACTTATTTGATTTGGAATACGGTAATGAATTGACCCTTATCTTGGTATGAGGTCTTCCATCCCCACATTCATACTCTATATTTTGCATAAAATTTTCAAAAATGAACGTAAAGTACAGAAGAATTTTAAGAAAATGTTTTATTAAATGTCAAATAAAAAGTGATCAAAATTACAGATAAATTAAAGAAAATTTATTTTCATTATAATTATAATTAATTTTTTGCTGAAATTTTCAAATTATATTCATTTGTATCAAAAAAAATTTAAAAACTGATTAAATTATAAAATATTATATTAATTATCAAAAGAATAATTGGTATTAAAAAAAATAAATCAAATTAAATGTGATTTTAATGAATAGAAATGTAATTAAAAAAAAAGGATTAAAAATATAATAATTAGAAAACATTTTAATCTAAACTTCAAATCTCTTATCGTTTGAATTGCTTTCAGTTCTTATGCCTTAAATGGGAATTGAATTCATGCCTTCAGTTCGTATGTAAACTCGTTGACCACTAGTTCCAGTCATATCGTACTGAGCCTGAGCTGCCGACTGTCCACCAGTTATGAGGAACATCTGATCCGTTAGCCGAATATCATAGGCCAGTGAAAGGCCAGGGATGTAATGATAACAACGAATTGGATATAAATGATCCAAAAGGGTTCAAAATAGACGTAAATCAGTTGAAGACTGATTACGATTGTCTGTACGACAGCGAAGGCCAGCAGAAGGTAATAGTGCTCTAAGTATGAGCCCATAGATCCGATTGAATTGATCACAATTGATACTGCGATCAAAACCCATACGACTGCCTCGAGTGCGGACTAGAAATGGATTTAATGTTAAATATTATTAATTATAATATTAATACCATTTGTGGTAACCCTTGGCCTCAAACTTATGCTTACACTCAGACCGTTGTGGTGTAAACCTATTGATAGGCCGCCAAGTATGTCCCCGATTATTGATATTAAACAGATGGCAAAGAGTGTCCACTTCTTCCATAGGAAGTGTCCGGATCTGATGCTATCCATCGCTTCGGCAATACTTTGATTAAAAATCGGTTTATATTTTGAATACAATTAACGAAATACTGTATGAAATGTAATGAAAATTGAATTATGTTTTCAATGAATTTTAATTACAATTATTTTGAATACAATTATAATATGTCTTACGTTATGTCAATCGAGTAATGAGTTTATGAATTGATTGCAATTAAAGTCAATTCAATGCAAAACTAAATCCAATTCTTCTCTCAAATGCTTTCAATTATAAAACGTTTGAACCGTTAGTCTCACTGTCTGTGCAATAAATGACTTCCGTTTTGCAAAATAACAGTCCGTTTCTCACAATTGGTTTTAATGTCTTTCAGAGTAGTTGTGAGAATTGGGATCTGAACTGATTGGGAAACCCGTGTTTGGGATCAAGTTATTCGTATGGCTTATACGACAGCTTTGATTACAAGTAATTATTATTTTATTGTTTGTATAATAATTTGGTTTCGATTTTATTTAATTATTTTTTGAATAAATTTTCAGTTGATTCGTGAGGAAATTGATTGACAATTAATTTCAAAATTGGTCTCTAATATAGAACTTGATTGAGCCCAACCCAATTTGGTCTCTAATTTACTTTTGCTACGAAAGCAAACCCAGAATTGTTCCTATAATTCAATGCACTATTGGTTACTCTTTTCTAGTTTTGGTTTTTTTTATTCTCGCTATTGATGTCTGCAATCATTTGACTTCAAACGAAACCGATTTTTATGAAAACAAAATTATCTGCGAATACACTGATTTGGATACAGAATGTGATTGTCATCATTGGCCACATAAGGCATGAATAGACTCATCCAATAGATTAATAGGAATTTATAGAACATATAAGAAATGTAATGAAAATTGAATGAAATTACAGTATTTGCAAATAATCTAAATCTAAGAGAAAATGCAATACTTTTCTGAATTGAGTCAATAATAACTTTAAATTATATTCTGTTCATGATTATAATGAGCCAGGGTGATTGATGACAGGTAGATCGCACTGATTCTACTGTATTATTGTTTTCGCGCATCAATTTATTGTTATATTTTGGATGATTTCATTACAAACGGAAAATTCTTTTAAAAGTCATTGATATCTGAAATATAATTGTCTTTCGATCAAAATTCTGAAAGCAATGAATTCTTTATCAATTGTTTCAATTCTAGCCATCATTTTATCCCTCGATTGCACACAATTGAACAACAAATGTAATCTTCTGTTCAGAAAAGAGAGAACAGATTCCGTAGGCATTGGTGTCTCAGAGCTATGAATACCAAACCCATAGATAATTAATAATTATATATATATTTTTCAATTTATCTGTAATTTTGTTCACTTTTTATTTGACATTTAATAAAACATTTTCTTAAATCTTCTGTATTTTAAGTTTATTTTTGAAAAAGTTATGCAAAATGTAGGGAATGGATGTGGGGGTGGAAGACCTCATACCAAGGTAAGGCTCAAATCAACCCCTTATCCCTTAATGTAGTCTAAATCAGATAAGTATTGAATTTCTTATTTAATTTTTTTTAATTTAATTAATTTTTATTATTTTTCGAATCATTTGTTTATAAAAAAAAATCTTAGACTGATCTTACCCGGACTGAACTCAAGCATAGTTTTAGAATTTGTTAACACAATAGTTGTTTTAATCGATTATTAAACATGAATTCAATGCATTTTTTACATAATTTAGTTATCATTACTTAAGTCTAATCAATACAATAGGTTCAGTGTAATGCATCAGCCGGTTAACTGTCCAACCCAGTTTGAGTGCAAGTGGAAAGTTTCAAGTTTATTTGTCATCTTTGAACTGCGTTTCATAGTTAACCCCCTTTTATATAATGTCGATGTATGCGCATCGACCTACCTGTCCATAATCTCCCTGGCCTTTAATATGTAATAATATCCCCGAACATATTCTTACATATTATGTGAACAGTGTTTAATTCATTATTGAATTATTGAACAGACGATTGAATCAAATCAGAGAATAATTGTATTCAAACTAATTATTAATCAAATAATTTCATTCAAAACATTGAATTCAATTTTCATTACAATTTTTACCTATTTTTTGTTAATTACAGATAAATATTAATAGATTTTTAATCAAAGTATTACCTAAACAATGGCTAACATCAGATCCGAACCATTCCTGTGGAAAAAATGGACACTTTTTGGCATTTGTTTGATTGAACTGACCTGTGCTATAATGGCTATCATATCCATTCGATTCCTTTCTTTTTATAATGGATTGAGAGTAAATTCAATTTTAATTATTGATTCAAATATTTATAAATTAATATTTTATTAATTGTTTTTAGGATGAGTTCAATGACAACGAACTCTATGTTTTGCCATTACTTCTCATTGTCTTCAATTGGATCGGACTATTGGGCACATATTTAGAGGATTATTATCTTATTATGATATTTGCAGTCCTAATGACAATCAAAACTCTACTGACCTTTGCTCTGGTACTCCTATTCCCCCCGTCTTTCTTCTTTGTCCATATGTTTGCGCTCATTACAACTCTGGCCTATTCTCTGGCCTTTGATATTCAATCATCGAACCAAACAACTCAAATGGCAGATCAATGGCAGACTAATGTTCCGGAACAGATAGTAATGGAACAGTTAGGTCCGACCGGTTATAACCTACCGGTGCCTATTTGAATGAATTGAATGCATAAGAAGTAAAACCGATTCAAACCAAAGGATTTGAAGTTTGAATTTAATTATGTTTTGCTATAAAATGTGTCAAATATTACAGTATTTTCTGTTTATTATTCTGTTATTTTCTATTCATTTCTTAATTACATTTCTATTCATTATATTTTGGTTTTGTTTTGCAAATATTTTGAGAAAAAATATTATTTCGATATTATATTTAATAATATTAAAATCTATTGAGATTTTGGTTTCAATTAAAACAAATAAAGCATTCGTTCAATAATTGTCTGCTTTTATAATAAATCTTATTTTTGATCGAATAATAATACAAAATAATCTGAACTATTTAGTAATGATCAAGTTCAAATATAAGGCTTATTGCATAATCCAAACGATGATATTATTTGTGAAAAATATTAATTTTCTTGTTTTTCATTTATTTTTTATTCATTTAAATCATTCATTAGTTAATTATTTTATTTTTTTTTTAATTTTTATAGATTTGATTGAATTCTATCAAATCCTAGAGCTTTAGAGTTAAGCTCTAGTTCCTCTGTCTACCTGTGCACAATTACCCTGGCACATTATATGTAACAATATGTTCGGTTTCCCCGAACTCTTCGTTACATATTATGTGAACAGAATTTAATTGGAAGTCATTATTGAACAGACGATTGACTCGATTCAGACGATAAGACATTCAGAAGAATATTAATTGAAATCATTTGATAAACTGTACACTCGATTGACATAACATTATAATTGTATTCAAAATAATTATTCAAAACTTATTTAATATAATTTTCTTTACAATTCTTACAGTAATTATGGATAACATTAGATCCGAACTATTTTTATGGAAGAAATGGACTCTTTTTGGCATTTGCTTGGCTGAAGTGATCGGGGCCACAGTTGTGAGCATTTTAATGATTATAGATCGTATGAATCACCCGACAATAAAGGTATATTTGTTTGAATGATAAATGCCAATTAAATTGACCCGGCTATTATTATATTCTATTAGCTCTTCATTGTATTCTCAATTATGTTGGATATGATGGGACTCTTCGTCACACCCGTAGAGGACTATTGTTTGAGTCTATTGTTTGCAATACTAATAATAATCAAAACTCTGTTTGTCTTAATTGTGGTCTACTATAAGCCAATTGTCGTAATTATTGTTCTATTTGTTGCTCTATTGCATGTCTGGCCTCTTCTCTGGTCTATGATATTCGATCAGCAGATCAGACAACTCAAATCACTGAGCAATTTAATGATCCGGAACAGATGGAAATGGAAGAGTTAGGTCCTACCGGTTATAACTGACCGAAAATAAGATTTTTAATGAACTGAATGCTTAAGAAGTAAAACCGATTCAAACGATAAGTGATTTGAAGTTAAGATAAAATTATGTTTTGCTATAAATTGTGTGAAAATATTAGAGTATTTCTGTTTATTTGTTAATTATATTTGCATTCATTGTATTCACATTTGATTTGGACTTTCATGACATTTGATTAAAACAGTTTAAATGTTTTTTCTTATATTTATTTAGTTTTCAATTTATTTGTGTCTTAAATATTCCCCAAAAGGGAACTCCATTTATAATTTCAAAGAATTCAATTATTAGTCATTAGAAACATAAAACCTTGATCACCTTAGATTTAGTTCCAGTTTCTTGCATTCATCTACCTGTGCACGATCACCCTGGCACATTATATGTAACAATATGTTCGGTTTCCCCGAACACTTCGATACATATTATGTGAACAGAATTTAATTGGAAGTCATTATTGAACAGACGATTGACTCAAATCAGACGATAAGACATTCAGAAGAATATTAATTTAAATCATTTAATAAACTGATTAATGGTTTGCATAACACTATAATTGTATACAAAATAATTATGAATCAAATAATTTCATTCAAATTATATTTTCTATAATTTTCATTACAATTCTTACAGTAATTATGGCTAACATTAGATCCGAACTATTCGTATGCAAGAAATGGACTCTTTTTGGCATTTGTTTGGCTGAACTGATCTTGGTCATAATTGAGGGTGAACAAACGATTCGTCTGTATCCCTTAGGAATTAAGGTATATATTTGTTTGATTAATAAATGACAATCAATTGACCCGGCTATTCTTTTAGCTGATCATTGTATACACATTCATGTCTGATATGATTGGACTCTTCGTCACTCCATTAGAGAACTGTTGTTTGAGTTCATTGTTTGCAATCCTAATGATAATCAAAACTCTGTTTGTCTTAATTGTCGTCTACTATAAGCCAATTGTCGTAACTATTGTTCCTTCTGTTGCTCTCATTGCATGTCTGGCCTCTTCTCTGGCCTATGATATGCATTCATGAGATCAGTCAACTCAAACCACAGAGCAATTTAATGTTCCGGAATATATAGTATTAGAAGAGTTAGGTCCGACCGGTTATAACCTACCGGTGCCTATTTGAATGAATTGAATGCATAAGAAGTGAAAGCGATTCAAACGATAAGAGATTTTATATAATTAGACATCTGTGTAGTCGTGTGATCACTAATGCTAAGCATCATTTGTGTAGTAATGTGTACAGTATCCTTTTACAAAAAAGAATTACATGCGCAATATTTTCCAGCTGGGTCATATGTAAATATATTAATATAAATGACAAATAAATATATATTTTATGTTCTGAAACAATGAAACAATTATTGCTTATGTTTTTAGTCATCATTTTCATCAGACAACTCAAATCAAGTATTATATATAAAATAATAATTAAAATTTTTGTCTTAATATTAATTTGCATTAAAAATAATGTTTAGATAACATAACAATCTCACCAAAAATTAAACTAAACGACAGCAAAGAAATGCCCCTGCTTGGTTTTGGCACCTGGAAAATAACCAACGACAGGATGTTTCGTATAACGAAATTATTCAATAACTGGGAGAAAGCATCCAAGGTCATTGTTGACGCTATAGAAGTCGGTTACCGGCATATAGACAGCGCCTATTTCTATGACATCGAGAAAGCCATTGGAATAGCGCTGAAGAAAGTCTTCTCCGAAGGAAAGGTCAAACGAGAAGACCTGTTCATCACAACCAAAGTCTGGTGTAATTATCACAGCAGAGAGCGAGTCATCAAAAATATCAAGATATCTTTGACGGAGATGGGTCTTGATTACGTTGACCTGGCTCTCATTCACTTTCCAACTGGGTTCAAGAATACTGATAACAATTGGCCCGTCTACTGGTTCAATCGCACTTTCATTCCAAGAACTTGGGAGCAAGGTGGCTATTTGGAGACCTGGAAGGGAATGGAGGATGCCCATAGACAGGGCCTGGCTAAATCAATCGGTGTCTCCAATTTTAATACTGATCAGTTGAAAAAAGTTATAGATTCCGCATCAATTAAACCTGTTATTAATCAGGTATGTCTCCAATTGACCGCTATATGAGTTGAATAACTGAAATACAAATGGACTGAAAATTGTTTATATAATTAATTCTGAATTTTATGTGAAAAGCAAACAATTATAATAAGAGAATATTTTTGTTTGCATTTGTAGGTCGAATGCAATCCATATTATAATATGAAAAAAATGCTTGAATTCTGTCATCAGAACAATATAGTAATGACTGCTTATTCACCGCTAAGACAAGCGAAGGAGTTATTGAATGATGAGGTTCTCATAGGTATTGGACAAAAGTATGGTAAGACCGCAGCACAGGTAGCACTCAAGTGGAATATACAGAGAGGTGTTGTTGTCATACCTAAGACTAAGAGAAAGGATAGAATGATTGAAAATCTCAATGTATTTGATTTCCAACTGACCCAGGGGGATATGGTCAAAATTAATTTACTGAAGCAAAGACACAAGATGGTAGATCTCAAGGAAATGAGAGGACATCCGGACAATCCGTACCTATAATTACAATAGAATTGATTTCTAATATTTATTCAAATTCTGTAGTAATACATAAATACTTATAAATAAATAATCATTTGTTCAAAAACTTTATACAAATTCTATATTTAATTCTCAAAAAGAGCACATTTTTTATCTATACTTAAGTTCACCTAAACTTTGATATCGGCTTAAAAACAAACATATTTTCGAAGCTCACGGAAAGTGTGATTATTTGTAGATAAAATTGTTACCGGTATATGAATATTAGGAATGTGCAGAACTGGTTCTTATTTCATCTCAGATGACATGTCTGTGTGATTACATCAAATGAAAAGTCAAGTATGAGACTTGAAAAATTGACCAACCTTGGTTCTAATCTAGTATTTTCAATTTTATTCGCTCCATAACTTCTCCGATAAAATTGATCCACATATAAAATAAGTACAATTCAGCAGCAATTCATTTAATTCATCCATTTTATGAAAAATATGATACGAATTGTTTGTTTAATTTCACTCTTTTCTCAATTGCATTGTTTGAGTCCTACCGGCGATGTTGTGGGCAAACTGACTGTGGGCTACCAGGGTTGGTTCGCCGCTAAAGGAGACAAGTCACCGAGGAATGGGTGGCAGCATTGGTCCGGTCAGGTGCCATCCAAAGGTCATGTCTCATTCCAAAATTATCCCGATGTTCGTGAATATACCCATACATATCAAACTGGACTGGTTAATTTAGGTGATCTTGAATTTATTATTGTTTATTAGAAACTAATAAAGCGCTCAATTATTCACACATTTATATAAAATGAGCCCAACTTTTGATTATATTTAATAACAAGCGATAAATAAATATAATAATAATTGCAATAAATGTTCACTTTTTTGAACATTTTTAATGAAAGCATTATAACTGTTAAGTACTGTTTGTTTGTTTTTATACCAGGCAATGGTCAGCCTGCTAAATTGTTCAGCTCCTTCGATGATCAAACAGTGGAGACGCACCTGAAATGGATGCAACAAAATGGCATAGATGTGGCCGCTGTCCAGAGGTTCGGCGGAGGACTGAAAAATCCCAGTTTTATGAATGGCATTGCGAATAAAGTGCGAACTTATGCAGAGAAGTACAAACGCAAGTTCTACATCATGTGGGACATATCAGGGTGGACACATTTTCAGCAAGAGATTAAAACAGACTGGACCAGCACAGTTAGCAAATGGACCAATTCCTCCGCATACGCCCACCAGAATGGCAAACCTGTTGTTTGCATTTGGGGTTTCGGCTTTCATGACCGGCCGGGCAATGCGTCTCAAGCTTTGGATGCGATTCAGTTCTTAAAGAAGCAAGGTGCATATGTGATCGGGGGTGTGCCCATGCACTGGCGTACGGGCTCAGAGGGCAAAAAAGATTTTCTGCCGGTATTCAGAATCGGTATTCCGTTTAGGCCTTCAATAATTTTGTCCTTAAATGTGCACAGGTATACACTGCCTTTGACATGGTATCACCCTGGTCTGTGGGCCGGTTCAATCTGACAAAGGGAGCCAAAGAGTACCAGAGTTTTCTGAAAGAAGACTTTCCTTATTTAACACAACTCAAAATCGATTACCAGCCAGTGCTATACCCCGGGTTCGCCTGGTCCAATTGGAATGGGGGTCAGAAGAACGCGATTCCGCGCATGCATGGTGATTTCATGTGGCAGCAGTTCGTCAATTTGAGAGAGCTCAATATTAGCAATGCATACGTAGCCATGTTTGACGAGTACGACGAGGGAACGGCTATCGCCAAGACTGCAGAGAGTAAGGAGTGGGCGCCCACTGACCAGTACTTTTACACCTTGGATGCGGACGGTGTGCATGTGTCCAGTGATTTCTACCTGCGTTTGACTCATGATGGCAACCGGATGATGAAGAAAGAGATTCCATTGCAGCAAAAGCACCCGACTCCTTTTGTATAATCATATATTTCACAATAAATGGAATGAATAGTTTTGGAAATTAATTGTTTTTCATCCCCCGAACCCTCCTTTTCGTTATCACATATGAAATATATTTGTATTAATTAATTCATTGATTGCAACAATCGCTTCATTTTCTGAACGTTTGTTCTCTGAGTGCAAAACCAATTCAGACAATAGAGAGAAGTCTAAGAATTTATTAATGATTTACAGCAGGGCTGACTCGTGAATTCGTACTGACAGTATACTGAAAAAATGCTTAAAAGAAAATCAGTGTATAATCCAGTTCATAGCAACCAACAAATAAGACATATTACGAATGAAATGAGTTTAAGTGCGAATAATTTGTTATAATTATTAGTTTGTTTGCAAACAATACACAATTAGTAACAGTTTTCATGGATTGATCTTGAGTAAAAAAAATTCATTCGCAAAATCATACTCTTTCTTCAACTTTTTTTCAACCTGCTCAGTACTGATTTTAAGACTCGCTGCAGTGAATTGTCGAATGAAATAATATTTATATTTTTCAAAACATTTTTGTTTTCTTTTATATAAAATCACTAAAAATGTTCACAAATTTTATTGAATGGATTCACAAGAATGCTATTCAGATGATCCGGATTAAATTCTTTGGCTTTAGTATTAGACCCGTCCAAAAGTTTTGGCCATTTAGCTGTTGGGCCGGGGATTCTGTGCACACATAAGAAAATATATTCAAATCAATTAATTTAATATTTATTATGAAATGT
>JAQIWA010002404.1:0-13451 GCA_034693305.1 Eueremaeus valkanovi
CATTCAATTCATTGCCATTAAAGCCATAAATATTAATAAAATATTTAATGCTTTTGTCGGTCTATCTGTTTGTCACAAAAAAAAGTCAAACAAACGGTTGAAAAGCGGAATAAATTTTGGAAATATATATAATTTCTATTCAATTATTCATAGATACTGAAACTTTTTGAATATTACCAAGCTTGTATTCTGTCTAATTTTACTCAAAATTCCAGAAGAGATTCTTGAATTGACTTCATATAAGTTAAGCTAAAAATTAGATTTCATTGCTTTGGAGCGAAATTCTGTGTTTAGAATATGGAAACAAAAACAAAATACTGAACCGAATAACTGAAGATTGAATGCATTCAACACTAATACACAGTTGTCTATGAATTTTGCATTAGTTTTAAATTTAAAATAAAGTAAAATAAATAGATTCTCGCAAAGCGTGCACACACTGTATGAGTGCTGGCTTTTTATTCTCTATAAACAAATTGCTTAATCGTGTTCTCACTCTATCTCTTATATAAACACTACTTGTATTGCATGATTCGAGATATAAAAAATGGATTTTTCAGATCAGAATAAGTTACGCCAAAAATACTCTTTCTATTCTTTATTCTCATATAATTAACTTTTTTTTGGTTATTATTAATGTCTATTCAAATATTAATATATTTTTATGATAGCTTCATATGATAGGCGTAATATTCCAGCAATAAATTGGTACTAGGATGCTTAAAAATAGATTCATATTTTACTATATAGTTTCGGATATATTGAACTGATTTATAATTGTGTTTTTGTATCTGAATTATCATTTTATTTATTGAGATGTCATTGAATATATTGATATATTATTTGATTATATGTTTTGCAGAACACTTGCGTTCAATCAAACGGAATCATCAATTTTAGAATTAAATTATTGTTATTTTTCCATAAATCAGATTTTTAAATGACTTTTCTATACAAAAGGTGTAAAATATAATTCAAAATTCAAATGTCTCTATCAATTCAATGATTTAAAATCAGTGTAGGATTACTAAAATTACATTATATTTATAAACTTTAAAGGAAATGAAATTAATTGTTAACTTTGATGAATAATTTAAAATATAGGCTATTTTTATAAGCCGTAAATCAAATGGTTTTGTAATAATTATAGTTGTTATCAAATCATTTAAATTTAAATAACAATTATTTTTAATGTTTTACAAAAAGTAAATTTTGTGTTAATTTTCATGAAATAATATAATTATATTATAATTAAATTAAAAATATACTGCTATTAACAATGTTATCTTGTTCATTTAGAACTTTTCTTTTGATAACATATCTCAAAATAAGGAAAACATGAATAAAATTACCTGTAATACAAAATTAGAAAATATAATAAAATTTGGATATTTGTGGCAAAACTATTTAGTAAACTAAACCGGATACTTTCTACAGCAATTCATGCTTCTTCATACATTTTGATAATTACAATTCCACGCATACTATTGGACCAGAATATAAGTGCAAATAAAATATCTTTGTGTTGAAGATAACACAAAACAAAATTATTGGTAAAAATTGTGAGATATTTACCAATAATGACATGCCTTTTGTCAGAGAAGTTCTACAGAAAATACTGTATGAATGCAACGTATGATCTGTATTGAGCCCTATCTAAAAAAATGTCAAATTGTTTTTGAAATGCTATTCACACACAAAGAATAAGAGAGAGAAACATATCAAACGAAATAAATGTTTTGATATATGTTTTTATGTCTATTATTTCATACATTCAATACAAGCCATCAATCAATGGATTTGAGAGAAAAGGAAAGTCCTTTAAATGGAAACTAAGAACTAATAACTATCTTAAATATGATCTTCGTCTAAATGGAAAACAAGTTTCATATCCAGTACTCAATACAGCATAAACTTATTGCACGTATGCCTAATGTATGACATAATCATATTAAGCAGAATTTCAGAATAATTTATTCAAAATACTCAGAAAAATGTTAACTAATATTATAAATATTTTAAGAAAGAAAAATGCCCTGAATTGTCTGTGGAAATATCAAGAATTAGCAGGTTAAGATTATTGCATATTCTATATAGAAAGTAGTTTTGCTATTATTTTATATGAATATTAAAAGTTTAGATACTTTTAAATTTTTTTTATACAAATAATTGTTATTTGAATTCCTTTAACATTACTATTATTGTTATGTAATATTAGTTTAGATAAGTTTATCAAAAAAAAAATATTTTGAAAGTATCTGGACATAAGCTGCTTTCTGTTCAATTCTTATAAATCTGAAAAAATATTATAAAAAATATCGAGAGTTTTTTAGATTAGAATAAGTTTTATTTCCGATAAATATTTTCGTTTCGAAATCATATTTCAGTCAAAAGTAATAAAAAGATAAAAATGAAGAGAAGAGTCGTTTGGCTGCAGAACGGAAACAGATTTCTTGTAAAGTATTAAACCGTAAAATTGTTATACAGTCAGAGATACTGTTGCACTGGTAGTATAGTTGAAAAATTACCAGAATCATACTTTAAATAAGACACAGGTAAACTTTTATCCTAAATAATCTACATAGTTCTTAACATTCCAATTGACCAAGGTTATTTATTTTAAATTTCAAAATGAAAATGTCTTGAAATCACGTAAATAAAAGTGGCAAGATCGATTTCAAAATTAAATATATATTGGTTTAATCAAAACTCAACTCAGTCTCCAATAAAAACACAATTTTTAGCCGATATTAGATTTTCGTGACTGTAAGCCAAAAACAAAATTTGAAAAAAGTATATTTTTTTATGTCCACAAAATGGCATTTTATATAAAAATAGAGAAAACGGTTTTAAATCACATAAAGCCGACAATAAAAATATATAATTGCATCGAAAAAGCAATCCATAAATAATAATGTATTTAAAACTTTTTTTTCAGAAGAAATAATATAAAAACAATTGCTTCGGAAGAAAATGTGAAAATTTGTGATAATTTTTTCGTCACTTTACTATTCATTGTCTTCTGTTTTATTGATTTATGTTTATTGAAATTTTTATTATTCATAATAATAGTAATTATCCTAAAGAATGGCTATAATTATTGAAATCATTGAAAACGACTTATTTGGTCAGAAGTAATAAAAATAATAAAAAAGCTTTTTATGAATATTCGGAGAGAAAACTAAAATTATTTATTCTTTAAATAATAAGTGATTCCATAAATAAGACTATAATAGGAATTATAATCTATTTTATTGATTCAAAATGTCTTTCCTTAGACTTGAAAATTCTTTTCTATTTTTCATATTATTCTTTGAATACAAACTGAATGCAAATTTTTTTCTTCGTTTCCGTTAGACGTGACTTAAAAAGACCATTCATTACGATCTGAAGTTATGTTTCGTTTGAATCAATGAATAAGTAATGAAAGAATAGTTTTTTCCTACAAATTGATGCAAATTTTCGATTTCCTTTCGATGTATTTTATTTTGGGTTTCCTTATATAAAATCTGAATCAATTCAATTCAAATATATACAGAATTTCGAATAAAATAGCGGTTTTGCTCCAAATTCATACTTGAATAACAAATAGAATTGAAATCAGAATTGAGATATCTTTATATTAATTGAGTCCAAATACAGTATTTCATACTTTAATCTTCTTCTACTGAATTGTCCTGATTATATTGATGAGCAATCATGGTCAAACATCCTACACATTTAAGTTATCTTCACATTTCCATGCAATCCGTGAGAAAATTTCAAAGAATGCCATTTAGTTTACAATAAATTGAATAACAATTAAAGCATAAAAATTTAGAGAACTTTTAATTTCATCGATAATTGTTTGCTAACATTAGTAGATAAGCAGAGATGCTTATAATAGAGACCTAGACTATCTCCTAAAGTTTTCAATTTTGATCAAGTTTGATTAGTTTAAATGAAACCGGAATGAACTGAACTAACATTTATTGTTAGAAAGACATCTCTCATTTAAATATTATTATTATATCTAAATTATAAACTCAAAACTTACTCTGGGCATCTCTGTTTAACTAACTTGCACTTTATTTTAATAGATGTGTTCATAACTTAACGATTGTTTGTTTAGTCAACAATTATTTTATTTTATTAATCAAAGTATAACTTATTGTTTAACAACTGTTTGACATGTCATGAATGTAACCCAAATATAATACAATTCCGATATTAATGATAACTTTCATAACAAATATGTTTCAATAACTTTGAAAATTAATATTTTGTTTTCGATTAAGTGAACGAATAGTTATACTAATTATTTAAATAATATTCAATTTTAAATACATTTCATTTCCCTACAAACGGCAATATTGATGGAAAAAATATGTAATATTTGCTTAATTAAGTTGAAAAGAATTTTTTTTCGAGCCTATGCTAAAAGGAAAATGATCTCTCATATTTTTCAGTCACTGATCCTAAGCTAGTTTTTTACTGAAAATATTTTACACATCGATCTAACGATAAATACTGAAAGAATACGAGTCTTCGTTGTCTCATCTCATTAGCTATTGAGTGAAAATATAATACTATGTATTCAGTCAGACATTGTATGTCACATACGAATGACATGAATTGTAAAGAATTTTGTTTTAACTCATATTTATATAAATAGATATAATATTAATA
Organism: Eueremaeus valkanovi; assembly: GCA_034693305.1. Taxonomy (NCBI): domain Eukaryota; kingdom Metazoa; phylum Arthropoda; class Arachnida; order Sarcoptiformes; family Eremaeidae; genus Eueremaeus; species Eueremaeus valkanovi. The sequence goes on from JAQIWA010002404.1 coordinate 4,669, forward strand.
TTTATATCCGATTCTCATTTCAATATATTTCACACTCACTGTCAATACCTATTGTATTGAATTTCAATTGAATGACATTTAAATATCATTTATTGTATAATATTATATCAACTGATCTGATGTTATAAATATAAAACAAATAATGCTGTATATGAAACCAGGGATGCAGGAAGTTTATGAGCTGGGATGGTCATATTCTGTCCAAAAACTATCCAGTGTGTTGCAGTATAGCAGTAATAGAAGAGTTACTGGCTAAGTTTAAAGTGTCTAACTTGTAAGTTTAACAGGGATACTTTTAAACTAAAAAATTGATATGCAGCTTCCAATTATCCAGCTAACCTAACCTTAGGTATCCCTGATATTCGCTACACTTATTATAGCGAGAATAATACATTGAATTTTTTTTTATCTTAATATACAAATCCAATGATAATTAAAATAATTTTACAAATATTTTTCTGGATCTAAGCATTAGAGCTACAACACACAGGAATTATAAACAAGTTCATTTCTGAATTTAGCATAAATATTATGCCATTAATATTGATTGTGTAATGACTTTCTCCGCAAACAGAAGTCAATTATTCATAACTATTTCCGTTCAGTAATTATTATTTAAAGATTTTGTATTCAAATGCCATTAATTTTTCATAACATTAATCAGCGTATCATTAGTTAAGTTCAAAAAATGGTTTTTAAATTACCTATTTATCCAATATTCTGGGTTAGTTCACAAAAGTTTTCTTATCCCAAGCACATTGGAATCGTAGACAGAATAGTTAGCACTTAAAGCACTTAAACACAAATGAGTATAAAATGCTTTGTCTGTCAATTGTTATTCAAAAAAATGTTTTCCTTTACTGAATTGAGAATTGATTCTCAATTATAATGACAACAAAAACAAAGTTTTGTAAACAGTTTTAAAGAATTCAATTAAAACAAGTTATCACTTAATAAAGTGTTATATAAATGATATATTAAGCACATGAAAACAGATCAAGTTATTTGAAAATTCCACAAAACACCAGTCAAAGTCTAACAAAGAAGTTCAGATGATTTTCATATAATATTAGAAAACTTATTAAACATTTTATGAGTCAAAGCAGTCAATCAAAAGTGACATAACTTTGTTATATTAAAAAGTTTGTTTCAAAAGCATAGAAGTATCAAGATCAATATTTGTAATGAGCAGAAGAGCTACACAAAAGAAAAGTCCAAACAATTGAAAATTAGTTGAAAACACGATATATTTGTTTAGAGTTATTATTATAGAGAATATCACATAATCTGTTCAAAAGTGAAATCTCTTTTGAAGTAAGTTTTTGTGTTTTGTTTAAAATACAAACAGAATTTAAGCCGTAGTCAAGTGATGGATGAGTCTCACGAGAACCGTAACCTTAGGAGGCGAGGAACGGGTGGCCTATTATATGGCAGTAATACTGAAAAGTCAGGAATAGAGAGCGAAAACACCGGTTTTGCTGATAGACTGCTCACTGATTGCAGTTTTACATAACTTTTATACAACCGATATATGCGTTCAGATCAGAGCACTCGACACAACTGCCAGTGCTTTACAATCGTGTCGGGCATTCAGTGCACTCTTCTCGCTATAGACTCTCATCTGATTGGTTCAGAATAAGCACTTGAAGTATAGTTAGCTCTGGAATAAAGAGTTTAAATAACATTAATATGAATTTTTAAAATTTAATTATTTTTAAAACATTTAATGCATTTTAAGGCAGAAAAATAATTAATTAATAATTATTTAAATTCTATATTATGTTAATTACATTGAAATAATAGAAATAAAATGTATTCAAAATCTTATTAATATTGAAATACTTGTATAAGTACTGAGAAGAAAGATTAAGACGAAGAAACTTGGAGAACAACTTAAAAATGTACTCGTTCATTGAAATAAAACATTAATTTCAAGGCTAACGAGTAATTAATCGTCTATTAAATAATTAATATCTGATATTATAAAACAATTTCTTATATTTTACACATTATTGGTATTCATATATAAATAGCACTCTTTCTCATCGATTCATGCAATAAGTTCTGACAAAATAACATAAAAGTCAAACATATTTGTAGAAAATTATTGTTGAATTTTAAACTCAAAATTAATCAATAATAATGTGTTTGAAAACATACAAAAAGGTATATGTGATCATAAATAGGTAAAATTTTATAGCAGCGACACAAGTAGTGTTTGAGCCATTGGTTGCGTTCAAAGACGACCAGATTCGGCTTAAGAACATCTTTGCCTGCGTTAACGCAACCGATGTTAATATAGCGGCCGATCGTTATTCACTTTCATATAGGGTTTGAGGTCTCGTCCAGTCATTCCATTAGTTCTAAAAATATATAATTTTCTTTCTATTCCTTCGAAGAGTTAATTATATATTAATAAAAATTATAACTATTTGTTAAATAAAATAAATTAATAATCAATACAATGCTGGGTATTATAAATAACACCGCGTACAATAAATAAATAATATTTGACTAACATTTCAAGAATTTAATGACAATTTCCTAAAATATATGACACTATAACTTATAATGACAGTTATAATGATCATATGACTGCTCATTATTTCTTTATTAATATGAGCTACTTATTATACATATGCAGAGATGGACAGAGGTTTGGATTAATACGTTAAATGTACTTGAACAATTATTACCCTCAGAGTTTTTAGAAGGTCAAAATCAAGTTAAAAATTCAGCAAATTTTTTGAAATATTGCTTGTTTTACTGAATTTTGGAATATTTGACCCACGTGCTTCTAATTGGCTGTAATTCAATCCAACAGCAGTTAATTTTTACTTTTAATTCAACCACTTCTAAAAGTCCCCCTTGATAACTTGATGGTGCCATTTGACTTGTCTTCCTCTGTTTCGACAATTCTACCCCTCTCTGTTTTATATTTTATTCTTTAATATAGGTTTTCCATTATTTTTAGGATTTTGTCTGAATTTTCTACAAATTATATAATAATTGAATTTATAGTCGCTTTAGATTTTAATTAGACTTCAAATACACTGAATTCGTATGAAACATATGAACGTATTTGTAAATATTGTCAGTGAAAAATCAGTCTAAGTTCTGAAATTCTCTATAAAGCTACTTGGTCATTGCTAAAACATATTTTCTATTATTAATTACTCGTAAATAAATTATTCAGTTGTACTGTATCACTGAATTATCGTAATATACCTGTAATACTATTGATCATTATTTTCTCACCCAATTCCATATTCAGGCTAAGTTTGTTTCTTATTCTAATATAGACTTACTTATAGTTAGATGTGTTTTGAACGACAAACTATTCAAATAGCAATTGGGCAAATAGCAAATAGCACAGACTGAAAAGGTGAAACGGTGAAAAGAAAGTTGATTTAATTGAAGAAAGTTGGTGGATAATAAAGATGGCCGATTTCGATCCGAACGAAATACTGCCGGAACATCTGATTTTGAAGTCAGCGGACAATCATTTGTATAGAATTGGTTTATTGCCCGAAAATATGGACAAAACGGAGAAAAGACAATCCAAATACAGTCCACGTATTATAACAACGGTTTTAGTCTATCAGACGATTAAACATATAATCAATTTAAGCATATCTGACGACAACTTAGATTTCTTTATAATTATCGGCGAATTCTCTCATTTTATGAAAACAAGACTTATTTTCAATATATTTTCATTTCTATTCTGTATTCTGACTCTGTCTTCGCAATGGATTTATTACCGAAACTACAGGACTGGCATAAAACCAACATTCCTTAAGCTCTTCCAAATGATGTCGGGTTTGGTTTCGCCCCAAACCATTGGACTCACAGACCAAACAGAAATCATAAAGCTATTGGAAATGACGCGAAAACTGATGAAAGCAATGAAATTCATAAATGAATATTTTGTCACTTACTTTGTCGGAGTCGTAATGTTTACGCCATTGGCTCTGAATCTGACTCTAAAGCAAACGATTGTATTCGCGATTCCACTGACTGTTCAACTGATGCTTTACGGGCGCTATTCGTTTACAATCCTATCTTACCAAGCTGCATACTTCTTTATTATGTGCTATTATCTCAGATTCAAGATAAGATCAGTTAATAAGTATGCTCAGGGTCTTCTCAAACAGCCGACTCGAATGGTGCGAATTATGCATTCATACAATCGATTATACAATGAAATCAATGAATACAACACTACTTATTGGTCCGAATATTTGCTGGTATTCTGGTTAACATTGGGCTCAGTTATCGTTCTAATTATTTGCACAGTCATTTTCATTCCCCTGCCCTGGTATTATAAGTTGTTCTGGTGCTATTTCATTGTCATGCTTTCCGCCATATTCTTCCTCATTATATTCACGGCTTCTTCGGTCAACTCTACGGCCAAAACGTCGTATAAAATACTGAATCAAATGGTTTCGCAACCTATTTATGCGAAGAGACGGGTCTTATTAAGAAAATCAGGATTTACTTATGCGAACAGAATTAAGGTTTGCTTTCATTTGTTTTCTTTGACTTTCTATTCATTATATTGTTTGTAATTAATAGCTAATGATTCTGATTGAACGCATGGGTGCGAAAAGGGTTGGATTTTCGTGTTGGAAGTTATTTACTATCAATTACTTCCGTTGTTATGAAGTATTTATTGAATACAAGTTTAATATTATATTTTAAGTTAAACTCTTTATCGATATATTTACAGATCATTTCACTTCTCGTCGCACTCTTTCTCAAAATCATGGATTTATCCCATCACTGATCAGTTATAAACAAACTGGATGCATAAGAACTAGCACATCTAACTAGGACTCGTATCCCTGGGTTCGAGATTGTAATGTCTGTTAATAGCGATAATTAGTTAACTATTAAATAAAATCTAATTCACAAAAATTAACTTTAATTTTGAAGTTTTCAAATGTTATGTCATATGAATCAGTCAATCTGTTTATAATTTCTTAATAATTATAGTTATTATTAATGCATTCCAATTGTCATTTATGATCCTAAACATGACCAGGGTCCGTAAATTAATCTACTGAACTGAATAATTTCTAGTTGCGGACTTTGTTCATATATATTCTTATGATTATAAATTTAACTAGACAATTATTTGCATTTCCAGTATAAGGATGCGCAAGTGTGTGCACTCATAAATTATATATTATAGATGTTTATTATAAATTATGAACTTGTCAAAATTATTCTTTGTTTGAAAATGTGTACGAAAATTAATCAAGGTTTATGAATTTATTTTTGTATTACACATACATTGAAATTTCTATCATAAGCTCAGAGATAGGCAAGGGGGTACATTGGGTAGACCTCTTACGGTTTTGGCTGAGGCTGACCCCCTCTGTTTTCCGATGGTTGCCGGAAACCCCCCTCTATTTTGTCACGAAGCGACCCTTGATTGGAATGCAAAAATTCGAATAAACCGCAATTTTTAACCCCGAACTCCCTGTACAAAATTGTGGCTGATCCCCCTCCCCCCTGTAGTCAAACCCATTGCCTATCTCTGTATAAACTATACAAATATTGGTTTATTAAAGCATTTTCTTTAAGGTTTCGGTTCATTACATGTATAGCTGAGACCAATCTCATACAGTATTGTTGGCATCAAAAGTATGTCCGAGTAATGAATAGTCTATAAATTGATTCTTAAATTAAAAAATCTATTGGTTAACAAATTTTTCGGCGACTATCTTAATTATTTCTACACCTTCCAGTTCATTTGCCCTTCTCCAATTTCTATTTTAAATCTGTTAAGAATTTTAACCAATCAATCATTAATGAAATTATATTATATTTAGTTAATAATTGCATTACATTTACTGGCAATTCGTTAAACATTTTTCTTCTCTATTAACATAACTAACAAATTGTCTCAAAGCATATAATTCTTATTTATTTGATTACAGACTAACTGTTTCTAAACTTAATTCAATTCATATTATCTCAGAATTTAAAGCTCATCTAAATTTTGCTTAAAAATAGTTTTAATTATAATTTTATTAATAATTAGTAAAACATATGATTCGTTAAATATTATATTCAGTACAACGGATGCACACAATTAGTATTGAATTTCTCAAAAATACTTTAAAATACTTGTTATAAAAGGTATTGATAACAGAGTTTCGAAAAAGCCATAGGTTTTACACATTTGTACAACATTTCCACTTTAGACACAGTAACGCACAGATCAACTCATTCATCGATTACTATGTCTTCGGAATCACTTGAGAAACAGAGTAAAGTTCAAACATTATATCATAATATCATTATAGCCAGTACAATTCATAACTTGTTCATTTAATTACAGTCTATGATTCAAATTTAAAGAAGCATGCCAGGGAACTTCCATTACCGGCCTTCGAAACGCCCTTTCATATCGATGTCAACCCGTACTACGAGACTAACAAGAGGGACATTGCTGACTGGCTGGCCTGGCTCAAAGATTACAACCAGGTTCTTTCTGACAAATATGACTCTCAAAGATATGGTTCTTATGTCGACCACATTCTACCCAAACTGTCAGAAGCTGCACCGGTACGTGAACATGGCTAACATGATGGTCGGATTCTTCGTGATGGACGACCACAGCGAAACGGCCTGGGGTCAAATCTACTACAGCCAGCAGAGCGTGGATACTGTCTACGGCCAATTCCACAAGGGTCTGGAAAAGTTTATATCCAAAAATCTGACCGGACAGAAGCCGTACAATATGGCCAGGTTCATAATACTAAAGTCCGTCTGTTGCACATACAATGAGGAACAGAAGCGCCGTCGGGTCGACACCTGCAAGGAGTACATCGAAGACAATGCTGTGGAGCAGAGAACTGTCGTCATAAGGAGAGGATCCGGAGCATCCGGCACTATAAAGATGTGAGTAATATCTGAATATTCTAATCATATGAGCAAGGCCATATATTCATTAATTATATTTAAGATCCGGATTAAATCAATTGGAGTCAAGCCATGCGTACAGTTCGTGAAATGCGTCGCAAACGTATGCCTGACTGAAGCCGAATGACTGGCCCGCGCATATAGCGCTTGACTGACCTCCTCTATGAATGTAGTCTACGTCAGCGACCTGTACAGCTTCGAAAAGGAAATGAAGCAGAACCCTGGTCACCCCGAACGGATCTTCAACCTGGTGGCGGTCATACCATATTTCAGGACTTCAGTGATCTGGCGGTTGTTGTCGTTGAATATTTCTGTCCGACAATAGCCGCTAAATAATTGAAGTCCTGACTCAGATTGACAACGACCCGAAAACTAGCAAGATCATGTTTCTGTTCGCGTACAAGACTTGTCTACATCGCCAGTGTATCGAAACATAACGCTATGGGTGCCGAAGTTCCGTATACATAGTCAGTGGGAACTTCCGCACTCATACAGTAGTGTAATGTTTGGATACAATGTTCCGCAAGAGCTGTAAAAATGTTGTAAAATATGTTTCAATAAATTCTTTAAAAATCAGTTTAAAATTTTAATTTAAACTCAAATCGATTTTGTGTAATATTGAGTCTTCTCTATGGGAACTGGGTGTATAGGCCCTATTCTTAATTAGCGGACAAGAGATGCCAGTACCATAGCCAGAATCGATTATATGAATTCCCATTTGAATTGACATTCTGTACAGAATCTGAACTTTAATTAAACTAATTTTATTCTAAGAATTTCAAATAACTGGAATTTCTAATATTATTCATCACTTCCCTCAATGTTTGCCCAGGTGCTTATAAATATTTATATAAACTGTTTTTAATAAACTATTTTTCCAAGTCTTAAATTTTTTTCACATAATTTAAATGATCGGATTTTTATAAAATACATTATATTTATAACTTTCTGAAACAAATTGCTTTCACATATGATATTAATATTGATTTTTATTTTCAATGTATTAAAAGTCAATCGCAAGACTCGAAACATTGTTTACAAGAATTTATGAATGAATTTCATTTTGACTTCAATTCTATTCATTTTACTTATTCTTTCGGATGAGTTGTCTGTATTCATAACGCGTTTCAAAAATGAAATGAAGAAATAATTGTCAAAATAGAGCCGAAATATATTTTACAATTAAGATGAGGTCAAAACTGAAATTAAAATATATGTATAATCTATTGCAGACTATAGGAACTCGAGGATAGGTGAGTTAAACAGTGAAGTGGTCTTTCGGTTTGTTTATGAAAATTGAATGTACCGGTAACAAGACATTACCTTCGAAGTAAGTTCAAGGAAAAAATGTGAAATTGAAATTGTAAACGTAAATGATAAGAGAGTCAATTAAGTTTATTTAGAATAAAGCTACTTTCACACCAAATAATGAGAATAACAATTATATAAAATAAATAACATAACATTATCTAGCACCAAACCTTTTTTTGGCACAGCCTATTCTCGGGGATTACATCAAGTGTTTTTACCTTGGTGATGCTAACAATTTACAAATATAAGTGGAAAAAACATCAGATTTTTAAGTTAAAACAAGAATTATAACGTTTTCCAAAATAAATACAATTCTGTGCTGAACTAATTTTGAAAGAAAGATTATACTGAATCTATACAATGCAAATCCAATTAAAAAGTTAGATTGGTACATATGAAAAACATTGGTTGATCTCATCTGATCTTGAATACATTTGACATAACTTTTGGCAAATAATAACAAATAAAGACATTCTTTATATTTATCTTATTTTGAAAATTATAAATACATTTGAATTAATCGCATGAATACAAGT
>JAQIWA010002405.1:0-13450 GCA_034693305.1 Eueremaeus valkanovi
CTGACGTATGACGTAATGACGTATTATATGTATTTGTTTATCCAACTTTTCGTTAACCATATATTAAACAAGGAATTTATAATTGATTTAAAAAATTGAATTTCAATAAAGTGTTCACAAATGATGTGTTGAATATATGACACGTGAAGAGCGATAATCAATACATGCATTGATTGAAACGATTTGGACGTAATTTATAGGAAATATAATACAAAAAAATGTATAAAAAATTATTAATCCTTTATTTGATTGCATAGAAAGGGTTGAGAAATAAATATTGAAATAAGTGTTCAATAGATTCGCATTTCGTTGCCTTTCGTTTCCATTGCTTTATTGGCCGGTCTTTCGAGTCATATGTTTGACAATTAATAGCAATAATAATAATAATAATAATATAATAATACAATTGAATCGATTGATCGCTTCAATAGTGTCTATACTGTCTATACTGTAGTACTAATCGCCTGTCTCTGTCTGTCTCTCGATTGGATCAGATTATGTCGAGTTCTTTGGACGGCTTTCAATCGACACAACAAACACAAAGTGAACGACAAAGCGATCAAACACTTAGTCCTAAATCCAAGCGCCAGAAGACCTGCACTCAGACTAACACTAACTCTAATAACAATTCAAACAATTGTGAGAATAACTCGAACCACAACTCAACCAATTCTTCGCATCTGAAGGTAAGGCCAATCAATCCAACAGACAATCAATCGATGAGTCAATCCATACGTTTTACTCTCATTTCAGACCCTTTTTTAGACATTTTTTTCGTATTTTGTTTTGTATTTCAATCAATGTTTGGTTTTTTTTAGTTATTTTTAATGAATTTATTTGTCGAACAAATAATTGGTTTTAATTACAAATAATTAGCGAATAATTGTTTGACTTTTTTCTGTTTATAATTATGTGATTTTGGATTTGAATTAATGTTTTCAATGATTTAATTATAATTGAGTTTAAGTTTAATATATCAGAGATCCGGCTCAGTCCTGAAAACTGATCTGAGCTGGTTTATACAGTACTCGGGGTTAGATTCCGGTGCTTATCAACTGAGCCGACAATAGAATTAGACTTTTATGATGTGAACTAAAATATAGGTCAAACCCTTTGAGACCATATTATAGTCCAAGTCCTGATTGCACGGGTGGCTCAAACTTCCGATACGTATAATAAACGCATAGAAGTGTATAATCAGACCTATTATGCAAAGGCAGACAATCACTGACTCATTACTATTATAGCTGTTTGTGCTCTCAATTGTGTCAATCAATCGCTTTATCAGTTCTGACATTCATTTCTACTCAAAAACCAAATGTTTTTCTAATGATTTAATCATATTTTGCACACATTTTAATGGTTTCTCAAATCTAACCAATGCTCTAATTATGACTAATAATTATATGACCCGTACCCGTGCGAGCTATGACTGTCCAGGTATTTATTATTCAATGTGAAGCCAAACTTTGTAAAGCATGTGCGAGATTGTGCTGTCAATCAATACCACGCCTTGCTTTTCAAATTGCCCATGCACAGTCTCGCTCGTTGAAAAGGAGCCTCCCTGAGCCGCTTGAATGCTTGTCTAACCTGGATATGTAATGAATTGTTCCAACACATCTATTATTTTCAATGTGAGTCACACTTATAATTGAATCTGCATTTACACTGGTATTCAATAGAAGAGTCCACACGTACTGTACATTTCACAGCAATTTCAATAGCAATTTGAAACTATTCTGGGCATATCTTGGAATACTCATATCATATGTATTCAGCATTCAATAAATGACATGTCTCTCACAAATAGTGCGAATCTATTCTAATAGAAAATTCTAATTTTCAATGATTTTATACATAGAAATAAATACCCTTTGTTAGTGCTGAGAGTCAAATGTCAAAGGCTTTCATCAAATTATATCTTGATGAAATTCAGTAGTTTCAGGATTTGATTATTTTGAAATGGTTTAACGCAAGACAATTGAAAAATGTCTTCAATAGAGCCAATGAATAGAATGAATGCTCAGTTGAGAGAGAGTTGACATTCAGTATTGAAAGTCAATTTGATTTAGAGATCAATGTATTAGACATTTCTTATGTTCAGTACTTCCTAAGCAATAACAAAGATATTGATTTCAGATTCACTTTTAGCCGAATTGCAAATATTCTGTAATTGTTTTTGAAAACAATTCCCAAAATGATAATGAATTTTATGAATGTTTGTGAAAAGACAGATGAGTTTAATAAATGGAAAATCTATTCAATTATTATAAATACTCTTTAAGTGTGTTTTCAATGTGGATAGCAATCAGATCTCATATCCAAACTGTCGTACCATTAGTTTCCATTAGTGTTGAGCCAAACATACATTAAAAAGATTTGTCGACACTTGAGCTCAATTTGTATAAGAAATATGTTTTTTATTTATTCACTTAAAGCCAATCTTTTTTTAAAGTGAAGTCTGAATCAGAAATGTAGCCAAACTGCTTGCGAGTTAAGAATTTGTATCTTTTTGTGCACCTGTCGTGAAATTGGATTCAAAATGAAATCTGATTTTGAAATTCGATTCCGTCTTATTTGTTGAACCATTAGTTGTGGTAATACTGTTGAGCTAAGGCAGACAATCCAGTGCCGCATCCTGTAAACAAAGCATTTATGGTAGCCTATTGAGCCTGCTCATTAACTTATCCAAATAAGATAGGTCATATTATAGGGTGAAAGGTTGGCGAAGGCATTATAAGCTATTTTAGTAATTAATTGTATTGAAAATAAATATGAGTTGAGTCAAGAAGAAAATCAAATCTACAGTTTGTTACTGACTATTACTTATGAACTTTTTGAATGTGCATAGTTCACATAAGCTTGCATGACATAAAGGACACTCATTTCACATTAATAGAATATTATGCCTGGGCCTGTGCTAATGTAGAGCAATATATGACAATTGAAAGAAACAAAGAATGAGTTCTCAATTCTTTCGCTGCAAATATATTCCGTGGTTTGCATAGAATTTTAATCATTTTTGTATTTTTTCTAAAATGAGTTAATTGTCCTGAATGTGTGTCTTCATTATTATAAGCAAGCACATTCATTTGGACTCGAATTGCCCTGAACACATAATTGACATTGAGACACATTGACTGTCAAATTGCAATCATTAAAGTTCGAACGAATATTTTTTTTCATTTTTTTTATTCATTATATTTGTAGTCAAAATCAAAACAAAAATCTCAAAAATACTACCCCGACTATTTATAGCCATGAGTCTGACTTATGAACACAGCTATCGAATATAATGAGCCAAAGTTGCAGTTATGAGAATGACTTCAGATTGCACTTCAATTGTTAGACTATTAGAACAAAAATTGTGTCAAATCTAATGAATGAATATATTTTGAGCGCAATATTGATGGCTATAATTGAATAAAGCATTAGTGGCTTTGAATGTATTTCATATTAATTATGTTTAGTGTTATTCCGTTTGAATCAATCAATATTAGCTCAAATATGATTCATACGGATTGTGTGAATCAATTGCAAGCTTTGCGCCGATAATACCTACTTCTGGAGCAGACTATGAATTATTCAAAGAAGTCTTAATAATCTTTATTCAAATAAATCGATATTAAAATATATTTATTTCCAACGTTTAGCTAATTTTCATAGACGTTAGCGTATATTCAAATCGATTTGTTTTGCATTGCATTCATGTAATACAAGACAAGACTTATGCGACAAAAGTATAATATGTAAGCAAATGAACTGAATCTCTAAGTCTTCTTCCGTTCCGTTATTTTCTGCTTCAATACAGATATAAATTAATATAAAAGAAGTCAATATATGTTTGATTACATAACCTGACGGTTAGATTATTTTAAGACATAAGATATCTGTAGTGCAGTGTAGAGTCGACTTACAAACAAACCTTAATTAAGCGTAAGGTTTGTGTTGAAAGCACTGCTACGAGTCGTCACTATTTTCGAGGCATTTGGTTGCAAACAATTGCATCACAAATGCATAACTAGTTTGCAATTTCTCATTCGGCGCTCTCTTTCGCTCTTTTTTCGCTTGCATTCACGCAAACAGTCTTCACGAGTAGACAACACACAGCGAATGCCGACTCTCTTAACCAATGATTTATTTTTAACAAACATTATTTGAGTATAAGTTCATATTTGTATCAATCAATACAGTTATTGATTGTCTCTATTTTTTCCTTAAGTTTTGTTTCATCTCTTCAATGAAGTCATTAATGCATTGATTTTTTTATATTGTTTTCCTACTTATTGTTCGCGTACTTCAAATCCAATTCATTCGTTCACTTATTTATTTCTTATATAATATTAATACACATTATATGAATAGTTTGTTCAGAAAATAGTGAATAGTTATCCATAACCTTAAGTAAGTCTATATTTGTTTTATCGATACTTTTGATGTTTTACTTATTTTTGACACTGTTTTTAAGTATTTTTTTTAATGTAGATTTGATTAAAAAAAATTGTTTTGTTTTTTAATTGTTTGCTTTTTTGTTGTTTTGTCTGAATGTAATGTAAATTAAAATTTTCCGCATTTATCTGATCATTGTTTTTCTGAAAGTCATTTCCCGTTTGACTAAAAATGACACTTCAATGCAATTATTGCCTATTTTTTGATTATTAATGTTTATTCTGTTTTAAGGAAATTATGATTTAATACATTTTATTTGCCTTTCATATGAAATGATTATTTATTTTTTCTAAAACTGGTATAAAATAAGTTCTGTTTTATTTGATTTTAAAAAAATCTATAATTTTAAGTATATTTTCCTCTATTGGCTAATGTGTGCCAAATGTGTATATTTTAGCAGAGATGCGGAAAAGTGAGGCCAAAATAACCCATTTTAATGACAGTTTTCAAATAGTGCCCTAAATTTTGAAGGTTATTCAAGACCTTCAGTAATATAGCTTGGTATTCAGAATAATGGTGCTTAGGGTCCTCTATTTGAAGTCAAAGATGACAGATATTAAATTGTTTGTCTTAATCAAGGTTAATTACATCAATACGATTGATCCTTGTACTTCTATATCAAACAAAATTATAATGTAAACCCCCCCTCAGTTGAAATAGCTTATATTCGGCATCTCTGGTCATTTTCTAAATACATTATAAATACATTAAAAACATTAAAATACATAATTGAATGTCAAAAATATGGTTCAAATGGAGTATTTGCGCCAAAATTACAATTGAGTTAATCTATTCGTTAATCTTATTTCATATTATATTATTCCACACAATAAGTAAAGAAAAGAAAAATATTTATAAACTATTTCAAAGTCTAAGTTATTTATAGTCTCTTTAAATAATTATTTTTTTTCTTCGCTTATTATAAGATATTCTAAGTTTAGACGAAAAAATGGCAGTCATTTCAGTAGAATATTAAATCAAAAAACTTACTGAAAAAAGTCATTAAAATAATTATTAAGAAAAAGATTTTGCCTTCAGTTGTGATGCCATAAAACGAAGTATTGATTCTTATATTCATATCTTAAATGTTTAATAGTCTCACGAATTGGTTAATAAAATATTTATATTTATGGAAATACATTGAAAACGTTATTATAATTCAGTATAACTGCAATTAACATAATATTAATAACTCTTATATACAATAAAAAGTAAATTAATTATTAATTAAAAATATAAGCCTTAACTCCATAGTAACCATTAGGTTAGACACTACTAGTGTTTTGATTAATTTTGTTGCAAATATTAATTTCCATTTGGGATATAAACAGACATTTCTTCTCATTCTTATATCCAATGTCTTTCTCGGAAAGTCTTTCATAACTGTTGTGCAAAAAGAGCCAAAACATTATAGTTATTAGACTTTTTTGTGATTCACTTAAATATAGATATAATTCATTTTTTTCCTCGTTTTGTGAATTTCCACAAAATCTTTAGACTTGAGTTATATTTACTTTTTTTTAATCATTTTTTGAGTTCAAAAAATCACTTATCAATCGATAATAAATATACAATACTTATGATTGAGATATAAAAGGCGATAAAACATACGATATATCATAAAACGATTGAATGTGTCATTCAATAAATAATTATAATTTTCATTTTCAAAAGTATTAATCAAAGCGAAGGTAAAAATTGTATTTTTCTGAATCCAAATATGAATTTGAATAAGTTTTAAGCGAATGAATGAATTGGTTTTGTGTTGAGCTCTACAGCTATAATACTGATGTCATTATAAGTTTGTATATTTCAATAGCAGTTGCACTGAACAGACAACTGAATGAATGTACTAATGATTAGAGCGTTTCACTCAATCTTGTGATTTCAACAATACGTTCACTACTAATAGTGATTATCGTTGTATTCAGTATTCAATTCAATACTCAATTCTATTTATTTTCTGCTTTTGTTTCGCTAATTAGTTATAGTTTTTCTTTCTTTTGAATAAATTTCTGTCAACTCAGTTGTGTTTTTGTTTTTTTGTTATATTTTTATTTATTTCAGTTCTATTTTTAACCTTTAATTTTGTTTTATTTCATTGTATTTGGATTTCTAATATAATTTGCTCAATAAGTCAATCATTTGATTGATTTGACGGTAATATAATTGAAGCCCTGTTTGTGTTTCACTATTTGTCTCTCTGTTTATCTTAATTTGATTATTAGTTTCCTATTTATTCACTCGATTGCTATGAATTCGCAATATATTCTGTTAATTAGTTTTTTGTTTTACTCAATAGGTTTTCTTTTTTATTAGTTTTTTACTCTTAAATTGTTTTGTGTTTTTTGTCGTTTTATTTTTTAGAGTTCAGTAATTTGTTTCCATTCTTGCAGTGAGTCATATATTACTGATTACTCTGATTCCAGTCTTATATAATAGACTCAATTTAGAGGTCAATGTTTGGCCAAATCGCAAAACAAGTTTTCTCTCTCTTCTCTCTGTTCGCCAAACATAACAATAAACTATTATTCTCTCAACTCTTCTATTATTTTCTCTACATTTTAGTTGTTGTCATCACTTCTTCTCTAATAATATATATTTTATTTAATAATTTATATATTATTTCATTTCATTTAAACCTTTCTTTTCTGATCCGTTTTGTCTGAAAACCTTTTAATTGAATTGTGTATTAATCTTGTGTCGAATCGATTAATTGATTGTCTGTTTTGTTGGCAATTAGGGAGAAATGGCTTCCAATGGATCGGTTGTCAACTCACACAATGATAATACCAGTAATGATATCGATGAGAGTCTGTACTCACGACAACTGTAAGTCATTATTATTTCATTTTCATAATAACATTCCAACTAATGCTGACTCTTATGGCCGGATAGCTATGTCTTGGGTCACGACGCTATGCGCCGAATGGCCTCATCCGACGTACTCATCTGCGGTATGGGAGGACTGGGCGTTGAAATCGCCAAAAATGTGATCCTGAGTGGAGTCAAATCTGTGACCATTCATGACGAACACAAGTGTCAAATCAGTGATCTCTCGGCGCAGTTCTATCTGACCGAAGCAGACATCGGCGCCAATAGAGCCGAAGCATCGCTCAGTCGTTTGGCTGAACTTAATCCTTACGTATCGGTTGCCGTCTATACGGGAAAACTGACTCAGGATTTCATCGCAAAGTTCAGAGTTATTGTCTTAACTGAGTCGACACTCACCGAACAGTTAGCCATTTCTGAGTACACTCACACTAATGGCATTGCACTCATAATTGCTTCCACTAAAGGACTGTTCGGGTAATGATTTTCACTTTACTTATACTGTATTTGCTTTTAATTCATATATTTTGAACACATTTTAGACAAATATTTTGTGATTTCGGCGACAATTTCCAAGTGATTGACGCAACCGGTGAACAGCCGTTGTCTGTGATGATAGCGGCCATCACTAAAGATGGCGAAGGAGTGGTCACTACTCACGACGAATCTCGTCATGGATTCGAAACCGGAGATAAAGTGACGTTCAGTGAAGTGCAGGGAATGACAGAACTGAACGGATGCGAACCGCGAACTGTCAAAGTGTTGGGGCCGTACACCTTCTCCATTGGCGACACATCCGGGCTCTCTGACTACGTGAGAGGCGGGTATGCGACTCAGGTCAAGGTTCCCAAGTCTGTCAACTTTGTAAGTGCTTTGGCTTTGCATTGATTGCAATATTGATTTGTAATATAATTGTTATTATTATTCAATTTATTTATTATTTTATTTATAATTAGAAACCATTGAAGGAGTCGTTGACTTCACCCGAGTTTGTTCTGTCGGACTTCGCCAAAATGGAAAGACCCGCTCAGTTGCACATTGCGTTCCAAGCGCTCCATCTGTTTGCCGAACGACATAACAGACTCCCGAACTCGTGGAACGAGAGGGACGGCACAGAACTCCGACAAATCGTCGGCGAAATCGCTTCCGAACGCAAACTCGAAATACAATTCGACGAAAATCTGATTAAACTCTTCTCATATCTCTCGCGCGGAAACATTGCGCCCATGAATGCAGTGATCGGCGGAACGGCAGCACAAGAATTGATGAAAGCCTGTTCCGGCAAATTCAACCCATTATACCAATGGTTTTATTTCGATGCACTCGAATGCCTACCACTCGATCCCAACGATTACCCCAAAGAAGACGAGTGTCAGCCCATCAACAGTCGATACGACTCACAGATCGCTATTTTCGGTCAGAATTATCAGCAAAAACTGGCGAATCAGAAGTACTTTCTGGTAATGACTGGCCGTATATTCAGTTTACTCTTTACTGTCGATTGGCTTAAGTTTTATTCATTTTTCTATACATTTAATATTTATTTCGTTCTCTACGTTAAGGTCGGCGCCGGAGCTATAGGTTGTGAACTTCTAAAGAACTTTGCACTGATAGGTTTGGCCACGGGTCAAAACGGTGCCATTTGGATCACAGATATGGATATTATCGAGCGCTCAAACCTGAACCGTCAGTTCCTGTTCCGTTCGCACGATGTGGGCAAATACAAGTCAATGACCGCCGCCCACGCCGTCAAGAAAATGAACCCTTCGGTCAATATAGTGGCCCATCAGAACAGGGTCTGTCCGGAGTCGGAACAGGTCTACGACGACGTCTTCTTCGAACGCCTGGACGGTGTGGCCAATGCACTCGACAATGTTGAGGCCCGAGTCTATATGGACAGGCGTTGTGTCTACTATAGGAAACCATTACTAGAATCGGGAACTTTAGGTAAATCTTATAGTTTTAGTCTAAAACTCGAAACGAATGAAATGTTTGACAAATCTATTGTTGATTATTAGGAACTAAGGGTAACGTTCAGGTAGTGCTGCCATTCCTGACCGAGTCGTACTCTTCATCGCACGATCCGCCCGAAAAATCCATTCCTATCTGTACTCTCAAAAACTTTCCGAATGCTATCGAACACACCCTTCAGTGGGCGAGAGAGGACTTCGAGGGACTGTTCAAACAGAATCCGGACAACGCTTATCAATATTTAAAGTAATTTTTTATTCTTTTATTTGAATTACATTTTATCTAAACTTCAATTTATATAAACTTTGGTCGAAAGGGATCCGAAATTCTTGGAACGGACTCTTCGAATGTCAGGCAATCAACCGATTGAAGTCCTGGAGTCAGTCAGGAGAGCACTGATCGAAGAGAAGCCCAACAACTTCGAGGAGTGCATCAAATGGGCCCGACTTTACTTCGAAGAACAATACATTAACCAAATAAAGCAATTATTATATAACTTTCCGGCGGACTCGACCACCAATAGTGGGGCCCCGTTCTGGTCGGGACCCAAACGATGTCCTCATCCGCTCGAATTCGATGCCAATAACGAAACGCACGTCGACTTTGTGTTCGCCGGCGCTAACCTTAAAGCTTATGTCTATAATATACCTCAAAATAAGGATCGAAATGCTATCAAGTCTTACGTCTCGACACTTATTGTACCAAAATTTACGCCAAAAGCCGGTAATTATTGACTTCTATTCGTTTGAATCTAAATATAAGTATTTTTTATGAATTGATTATTGATTTTTTGTACCAAAATAGGCGTCAAAATTGCTGTAAACGACGCAGACATGAACGCCGACGGCGGAGGTATGCCCGACGCGGATCGGGTGAATCAGTTGCAGAAAGAGATCCCGAAACCATCGGAACTGAAAGATATGGTAATAAAGCCGATAGACTTCGAGAAAGACGACGACTCGAACTTTCACATGGATTATATCGTCGCCGCTTCCAACCTGAGGGCTGAGAACTATCAGATCCCACCCGCGGACAGACATAAGAGTAAACTAATTGCCGGCCGAATCATACCCGCGATCGCGACCACGACTTCGCTCATCACTGGTTTGGTTTGTCTCGAGTTATATAAGGTTTGTATCAATTATTCTGTCCTTTAATTGATTAATAATTGAAAGCGTTCTTAAACCCGAATGAATGCACAGTTAGTTCAGGCACACAAGAAATTAGAAGCCTATAAGAACGGGTTCGTCAACTTAGCCCTACCCTTTTTCGGCTTCTCTGAGCCCATACCGGCGCCAATCAATAAATATTATGACAAAGAGTGGACTATTTGGGACCGATTCGAAGTCCAGGGCGAGAAGACGCTCAGGGAGTTCATCGATTACTTCAAAGTAAGTCAAAGCACAAATAATTTGAGATTTGGGTTAAAATACTTACGAAATGCTTATAATTACGAACAGACGGAACACAGTTTAGAGATAACAATGTTGTCTCAAAACGTTTCGATGTTATACTCGTTTTTTATGGCTCAGGAGAAACGCACCGAACGAATGGATCTCAAGTATGGTTGCGCTTCGAGTTGAGCTCAATTTGTCTTAACTTTTGTTTTATAATCACTGATAGAATGTCTGAAGTAGTAAAACGAGTGTCAAAGAAGAAAATCGATCCCTGGGTTCGATCACTAGTATTCGAACTGTGCGCCAACGATGACACGGGAGAGGATGTGGAGGTGCCGTACGTCAAATACACTCTGCCCTCAGATTAACTCGACTTTTAAATTAAAACAAATATTTTTCAATTCAATTATCTCTAAACTAAAGCTAAAAAACAAATCTTTTCTCTCCATCGGAACAAACGATACAAAAGTTTGATTTTCTTTCGGTTTTATCCAATGAATCGCTAAGTGTTTGTTCGCTTTTATATGTATTCACAACAAAAAACACTTTTCTATTCGATGTTCAAATCGATAAATACTTTTCGATATAATTATTGATTTTCTCACTATTTTTAAATCTAGAAATACTTTTTGTTTTTGAATTTTTTTTTGAAATACTTTTTCTCTGTTTTTAAAATTTTTTGTTCAATTAAAGCAAATCCGAACTGAGTTTAAGTTATATTTATTATTTCGCGTAATATTTAATTTAATTCGCTATAAGACTAACAGTTAGTAAATATTTAAAATAAAATGAATTTTAAATTAATTTTGTTATTATTTTTTCCCCTTTTTATGCAAAAATATATTCTATTCCTCTGATTGTCGTATTAGTCCTACCATTGGTTGACTCGATTGACGATTAAATCGTTTATTTCCTGATATTATTTGTAAAAATCCATTACACGAATGATTACATGTCTGTCCTTGAGCTCAATTATCGAACTGATAATTAGTTTATTGAAAACAAATGGCAATTAAGTGTTGTTTTCGTTCGTATGTTTGAAACCGTTTTCTTATGTCATCTGATGTAAGGATTTCTGGAAATTATAATTAAAATTCACTTTTGTTTAAACTAAAGTCAATTCATATTTAAATGAATTAATTATGGATTCGATTGATAGACAATAATGTCAATGATGTCAGTCCTCACTAGTACTGAAGGAATTGTGGCTTTAGTTACCGGCGCAGCAAATGGTTCGTCGATTTAGGTTCAGTTCCGATCATTTAAGCGATTCTTTCATTCGGTTAAGGTTTTGGCCGTTAGACTATCGAAAGGCTTATCACTAACGGAGCGAACGGTGTCTTAGCTTTTGATTCGGAATTTGAACTTAAGTTTAATGAAAGCAAAGTAATCGAAGTCATGGGGAATGTGGCCGAAGAGGCAGACGTTGAACGGGCTT
This sequence comes from Eueremaeus valkanovi, assembly GCA_034693305.1. Classification (NCBI taxonomy): domain Eukaryota; kingdom Metazoa; phylum Arthropoda; class Arachnida; order Sarcoptiformes; family Eremaeidae; genus Eueremaeus; species Eueremaeus valkanovi. The sequence continues at coordinate 12,088 of JAQIWA010002405.1, forward strand.
TGGATGTGTGTCGACGGCATTTCGGCCGATTAGACGTTGTTATCAATTGCGCCGGTATTTTGAAATTCTCAAAAAGTGCTCATTTCTTAGCATAGCTTAAGAAAAGATTATTTCATTTGAGGCTTAAGTGCTTTGAAAATCAGTTATGAGAGCGAAACACATGAATCGCATTCATTGCAAGAATTTCGACAAATATATGCAGTTTCGACATTCGGCACCTTTAATGTGAACCGATTAGCCGTCGGTCTTATCGGTGACAATCAGCCAATCAATGGTTTGCGCGGTCTTCTCATTAATACCGCTTCGATGGCACCGGCAGATCAACCAATAGGTATCGAATCATTCAAATGAATACTATTTCTGAGGAAATACCGATAGAATATAAGGATTCTGTTTAACGACAGGAAGTGTTGCCTATTCTTCGAGTAGTGGAGCCATAGTTAGTATGACTTTGCCATTGGCTCGAGATTTAAGCCGACAGTGCATACGATGTGTCACTATTGAGGGCGACTTTAGGTCAACTCATTCACAAGGTTTGGCTCAATGTTTGAATTTTATGCTCGGAATCAAACGCTTGAATTCCGAATGTATTCTTCGATCGGATCGGAGAAATCGATTGATAAATGGACTTAAATTAGTACTAATTTATAGTATTATACAATTGAGAGTCAAAACGGACTTCAAGTGTAATATTATATTAATTTAGTTCTAATTCTACTATAAATTAATTATTCAATCATTCGTTAAAATATTTTGAATTCTTTTCATAAATATTTAGATTTAACCCAAAATTTTGGACATTTAGTGCAAAGAATTATCGAGAATCCGATGATTAACGGAAATGTGGTTCAGTTGGACAGCAGTGTCATATACCCGGTGTATAAACTCTGATCGCATTCATTGTCTGCAATTCTGATTATCAGAATTTCTTAAACTTATTCTGAACTTCAGAACAGAATCCGATGTTTAATAAAATGTTTCCGTTATTTGTTGTCAAATATTGTTAACTTTCCTTCCATATGAAAGTGGAGTATATAGTTTTGGCCTGTTAGAACCCCCCCCCCCGAGAGTAGGGAGGGAGGGGAGAGAGAGAACCCAGGAGACGTCCTGCATTAACAACGGAATAGACACTAAGGCCTAACCTGTATAATTGTGTTAACAATTTAATCGTTACAAACAATTATTATTGAGAAAGTTAATGGCTAACGTTATATCGACGCATCTATGCGTCGATATAACATCTTTAGGTGTTATATCGACGCCTATTTTTTAATGACTATTTTGAATAAAAACAAGGTCAATTTTGAAATTAAAAGTCTATTTATTTATTTTTTGGTTATAAAACGGTTTATAAATACAAAGA
>JAQIWA010002406.1:0-13450 GCA_034693305.1 Eueremaeus valkanovi
TGAACACATGCGCTCAGCGATAATAGTAGAGCTATACTGCACTCCCTGTCTAAGGCTTGGACTGTTCGAGTGATCATTAACACTAAAACTGTAAATAAGCGACACCTTTAATATAAAATGTTGAAGCTCAATTTTGCTTGTCAATTGTATTCCAATGATATGCATAATTAATAAGTTTTCCAACTAACCAGGCGGGGCGAGGTAAAATGGCGTTTAAAGTCGAATTTGACCGATTTTGACCGAGTTTCGACCAATTTTAGCTTAATTCAGCTAAATTAACACAATTTAGCATAAATTCACTTAAATTAAGATTTCTTTTGTTGAATTTAAGCTTAATTTAGCCGAAATTCGGTAAAAATCGACCATTTTTGGTATGTCGCGAGCAAAAAGTCGAGGGAGGTCTAGCAGAGCCTCAAAACTCAAACTCAGGGGATATTTGGTCTATACCACCCTTGCACATCTCTACATTAATTAATATGTGAAAATGTTCTCAAATATAGAGAAATATCAGAAATCTGGGTGTTTTTTAAAATTAATAATTTTGAGATTTTGTTTGCCATATTCTATTATCGACTGAAAAGTGTTCTTGAATACATTGTTTATCTCATTATTAGGTAAAATAAATACAGGCTGTGAAAGAAACAACCAACACGCTTAAATAAACCTGGGGCCTAAAGCTGATGAGAAAATTTGATGAAAATTTATATTTTTGTAAAGCACTTAACAAAAAACTTTTTCACCGCGGCGAGTTTTTCTGGTACAGCACTGGTAGCAATGAACTAGTACTGTCTCTAGGGCTAAAACTACTAGGATTATTTGAAATATAAGCAATTCAGAATGGTTCTTGTTAAAAATGATCGAATACATCTATCAGGAAGTTTCCAAAAAACTGCGTTTTTGCATAGGCTAACTTTATTCTTGCGAAATGGCATATTTCATCAGGCTCTAGAGCAAAAACCACAAGAGATAAATGCACTCTGAGCAATGAAAAATAATCAAAAGGAAACATCCTAAAAATTTATTTCTGGGTTTTACCTTGGTGTTACTGATATTAATTCAATTAAGATAAAATCAAATTTCAATGGTGATTAATAATAATCACGGATTTTAAAAATAAATACTTTACAGCAATATTCAATTCAGATTTATTGTAGTGAAGTATTCAAAATGCGTGCTGCGCAAGTATCATTAACTTTATGGTGAAATCCAGAAAATCATTTTGAGTCTTTTTTTATTAAGATTATTTTTCTTTGTCCATACTTCATTTAGTCCTTGTGGTTTTTGCTCTAGAGCACGATGAATTATGCCATTTTGCAAGAATGAAGATAGCCTATACAAAAAAGCAGTTTTTTGAAATAATCCTGATATATTCCATGATTTTCAACAAGGATAATTTTGAATTGCTTATATTTCAAATAACCTTTGTAGTTTTAGCCCTAGAGACAGTACTAGTTTTGTACCGGTGCTGCACCAGTAAAATTTCGCCACGGTGAAAAAGTTTTTGGTTAAGTGCTTTATAAAAATATGAATTTCCATCAAATTTTCTCATCAGGTTTAGGCCCCAGCTTCATTTAAGCGTGTTGGTCGTTTCTTTCACAGCCTGTATGTAAAAAAAGTACATGGATTAATTTAATATAATTGTTATGCATAGTTAAGTACTAAAAATAGTTAGCAAATACTGTATACAATGCTAGTCTGAATAAGCACAACAAATATAATAGTTATTAACGAAAAGCACATTGGACATATTATTAGCGCCTATTTCATTCTAACAGGTGATCAGTTATGCAAAAATGTAGAACCCTACAGAATTCAGAAATAATTTAATTAAGATTAAAATTAATTGAATTTCGTGTCAACACGTTTATGACTTAAATACAACCTGGACACTATTAGAATCTGAATATTTACATTCGCAGAACAAAATATATCTAAAATTTTCAATATTGTCTTAGGATGAAACAGGTGATATTTATTGTGCCGACAATGATTATGGTTCATGTGTGGATTTGCCCTCGCAAAGTACATTCAAGTGCGATTGTAAAAACAAAAAGGATACATCGTGGGACTTTTCAACAAAAAAGTATGTTATTAATGTTGTTTTAAACAATGTTGTATTAATATTATTTTATGTTATATATAAACCGCTTTTCATATATATTGCAACAATTGAATCGTCCGCCACAGAAAAACTACAGTGGGTGCAATATTGAAACTAGTCTTATTTGAAAGAGGGATAGTTAGGCTTTGATAAAAATTATAAATGAAAAATATCCTTGCACAATTCAAGGCGTTAGAATTGAAAATGCTGAAATATTGACTTGTCTATTAAGAACATAATAAAAATTTTATTTGAGCCCCATTACTAAATTCACATAAATGTACCAAAATAATCTTCTTTTAATTGACCAGTGACATATCTGGTATTGCATACATTTCATAAAATTGCGTCTGATTCGAAAAAAATGAGCTACTTAAAAATTTGTTTATTGATATTTTGCAACAAAAAAGTTTGTCAATGTTCGAGAAAAGATTTAACTTAGTTTATATTTGACCTCAACTATACATAAAAGTATCTTGTTCATAACTCGTTTTCAATTAACTCTGACACTAAGTTTCAGAGCTGGATTTTTATCTGTTTTTAAAGTCCATCTTTTTTTAGAAGTGGGCTATATAGATTCACCAACGCCACTCACCCCACCATCACTAGCCTCCAGCTTTTGCCTTACAATCTCCAGCTTTTCATTAGCCTTTTCCAGCTTTTCCCTATCTATGTCCAGTTTTTCTTAAGCCTACCCTAGTCTTACAATCTGTAGCCTTTCCCTAACGTACCTCACCCTAATTCTAACCTTATCCAGTCTCTTTACACTAACCTAATCTTTACCTCGTCTTCTCCAGCTTTTCCTTTGCCTTCTCCAGCCTTATCCTGCCCATTATATCCTTTTCCTACCCTTCTCCATTTAGGGTATTTTGCTAGGAAGGTTGTAAAGAATGGCGATCAGTTTATCAGGATGACGTTTCGTCGCTATAGACCGGGTATAATAGACTGCAAATAGACTGTTAAAAGTGGACTTAAAATCATAATGGTCATTCTTATTTCTCGGTATGACCAGGTCAAATTACTGATCCAATGATAGAACGAAGTATCTTAACTTCTGGTAAATGCCTCGAAGCCCACCTTATCAGCTAAAAGTGAGCCATTGGGTCATTTTTAGTTTTATTTTTTAATAGGAAAAGCAAAGGCGAAAGGAGCTTGGGAATTGGGAATTAATAGTGAGGTTTTCGGCAGGGATCGGTTGATGAGAAGGGCTATTGATTGTGCTCTCCATTTTGATCGCTTGTAAAGATGGGTCAGATAATAGTGATCTTGACATTGATTTGGCCCTTGATTATAATTAAAACATATTTTATTAAATAGAAATTCTTAAATATGTCACTCAATATTCAACATTGAGTTGAGTTAGAAATAAAATAATTGAATAGTGAAATCATTTGTATGAAATTTTTTATTAGCAAGATGCAATAAGAATATTTAATCATGTAACACAAATCAAATAAAACCAATGTAATCAAAGTGAAAAATTTTAAATGTTCTAGGTGTCGTAAGTTATCCAAATGTATTGGAAACAAATGCGATCAGAAAACTGAAGATTGTGTTGAAAATGATGGCGAAATCGACTGCAAGTGTAAAACGAATTACATTAGAAATGCGAAAACAAAGAAATGCGAGAAAAGGAATCGAATGTATTGGTGAGTAAATAGTTATGAAATCAATGATTTTCAATATAATTATTAGAGAGCGGATTTATATTTAACAATACTAGTCTCGAGAGCGGTTTCAACGATGAAAAAGTCAGTTTTCAATTGTTTCTCACGAAATATTTCAATGAATATAAGAAAATCAAATTGAAATCTATTGAAATATTTCGTGAGAAACAATTAAAAACTGACTTTTTCATTGTTGGAACCGCTCTCGAGACTAGTATTGTTAAATATAAATCCGCTCTCTAATAATTATACTTTCATTAAAAAAATTAGGTAAACAATAGGAAGACGTGACGTGAAGTGACATTCATATGAAATGTCATCTATTTTGCAGACAATTTGCTGAACAAAAGCACTTTAATTATTATCTTTAGAATTAGTACCAAATTATGCGTTAATCAAGTATTTAGTAATTGACTGCCATTTGGCTCAAAAGTGTAAAACAGATGTTTCTAAAAATATGAATAAATAATGAAAATAATTATTAATTGTATTTTAATTTAGTCTTATATTCAGATGTTTGTGCTTAATATCCAATGAATCTTGATAATCGTTTCAACAATCTAGTCTTGCTAACTGAAATAAGGTTCCTTGTCAATTATTTAACAATACAATCGACAACCGATTGAATATAAAAATTAATCGAAAATAAGATTAAAATAGTTTTTATTTTCACTTATATTTAACAATATTTTCAATTATAAAATACACATATTTTCAAAATAACTGCTAATCTCTGGTAAAGCCGTCGTTACTATTGCCAGTGTTTTGTCCGACTCTGTAAGACGTCTGCGAATAATCATTCAATTGCTGACTATTGGAACCGAATTTATTTCTTCGGGATCTGAAAAATGGATTCAAAATATTTTTAGAATTATTTTATAAATTTTGAAAATTTAATGTCTGACAATTCATGTTCACCAACTTAGACGAAGGCCCTTTTTCAGAGGCATTACAGAAACTACTAAAAAGTTACTATAATCTAGAATAAATTGGATTAAAACTCAAATAAAGGCTAAAAACTTGTGCAGCTGAATAGCACTGTCAGAAAATCTTTTCCCAAAAAATAGTAACAAATAGTCAATTGTTTGTCAATACTATTATAGAATTATTCTATTTTTCATTTATTCCAGTGAAGAGCAAGATGTGTATCTTGATGTACATTATATCTGTCTACACCGTGAGTCAGAAGTAATGGCAGGTAAATCTTAATCAGAGAATCGATTCAAGCGAGCACTCTAGCACTGTTGAGGCTGCTATATACTAGGCATGTGGTGGTTATATAGCAACCTTAACAGTGCTAGAGTGCACACTTGGATCGATTCTCTGATTAAGATTTACTTGCCATTACTTTTGACTATCAGTGTATATTATATTCGTTGTGTGCTATTATACAATGGGTATCTTATGTGACTCATATCGATTACGGAGTCAACGGAGATATGCTTGGCAAATTTTACTCGTCATTTGTTACAATGAATATAAAACTGAACAAATTATTTGACTAAATCTCTGCCTTTAATTTCTGGTCATATCATTCGTGTATGCGTTCTGTATGTATTCCAATGCGCAGCAATAAAGCGAATATTAGTGGGGCAAAACGCTACTAATAATCAGGCTCAATCTAGAAAAACTTAATAAAAATATAACGTGGCTAAAATATAATGAAGTTTTAATGTTATATTATCGCATGTAAATTTCACATTTGTCACATTTTCTGTTGACATTATTCAGTGCCATTCATTTGCAGACATTTCTCAATTATTATCTAAAAATTCAGATATATCTCAATATGATTTAAGGGTTGAACTGGTCATAGTACTATGCACTGCAAAGCGTATAGTCATATATTTGAAAAAATCATCAGTGTTCAATTTGTAGTAACTTATTTGATCTGACTCAAATATATATCTAATAAGATATTTCTTATCAAATGTAAAATAAACTAATCTGGGACCAAAATTACGTTCTAATTCATAATATACTCACAAGTCAATATTATCAGAATTATTAAATAAATTCCTTGCACATTATTCATTGCTGTGATATTTTAGAATAATAATAATTGACTTGGATCAACAATAATTCAATTAATGATTAAGCTTCGTACAATCTTGTTATATTTATTATTTCGAAATTATTGAAAATTCTTCACACTTTCTCATTGGTATAATACCAAATTAATAATCTGTATTCATGTGGAATTCCTTTTTTCAAATTAAAGATTATCCAATCAGATCATTTTCAACCTTGATACTAATTCTATAAATAAATTATACTTTTCATAAATCACGGACTTTTAGAGCTATATTTGTGTTGAAACAAATGAATGCAAACTAACCGACGAATGTATACGAAGGCAATGCCCGTCAGAGCTATGCAAAGAACTGCCAGAACAACAATGCCTGCAATCCAACCGCCCATTGCATACGACAGCTGCTGATCGCAGTTCAGTCCATTCCAACCCTCATCGCAATCGCACGCATAGCCATCACTGCCTTTGGGCACACATTTCCCGTTACGACAGTTCACGTCAACGCAAACGCCTTAAGAATAGACAAGACTTTCAGTGAATTGAGTTTAAAATGAATTGAGTTTGGATTGAATTGAGTTATTTATCGAATGACTGACCGACACATTGAGTTTGATTGTGTGCGAGCACATATTCTTCTTGACAGGAACAATTGATCGGCGCTACCCAGACGTTATCAATCTTTTGGGGTATCGATTGAACACATTGTGCCCTTTGGTGCGCACATTGCTCTTTACACAAGTCTTTGACTGCAAATGAAATAAAGTAATATTTGGTTGAAAATAAAATTTGAATAGAATTATAATAAACATAAAGTCTGTATTCCGTAGTGATTGCGATACTAACTAAGGCTGAATTAAAGCAGAGATGCGGAAGCGAAGAGTTAACGTGTTCTCGTAAAACCTTTGAGTTTCCGCATCTCTGATATCAAATCCATACCAACCTCTGCAGGTGTACTCAAGAGCTTCATTCTGATGATCCGTGCCATCAATGGGTAGGGGCTCAGAGCCATCCTCGTAAAAATAATCCGGATTACAAACACAAGAATACAGTGAAGTCTTTGAAGTCTTATCCTCTTTACAAGTCGTGAATTTAAAGTCATTGCAAACGTCTGTTCCGTATTCGCAGTTCTGGTATAAAATTGTATTCAAATTATCAAATATTCATTCAATTTATCAAAAAATAATTGACCCAAACCTCATATTTTTCAAAAACCGTTTTCTCCAAAGACTCTCTATTTATGGTCAATGAAAACAATTCAGAGACAGTCGACGCGTAAAACACTTTTGTATTGTCTGTGATCTTCAATAATAAGCATTCTTTGGGTTCATTCAAATTATGAATACAGAGTTGGCTTAACTTTGAGCCCATATCCACATCATTCGGATCAATAGCTTGCGATCGATAGACAGTTACAATACACTCATAAAAGCCATCCTTTAGTTCGCAGTCTTTTATATGTATTTGATCGCTGTCTTCACTCACATAACCGGCCTTTTCTAGAACTGGTCTCAATTCTGATACAAAAAGTGTATTGAAATTCAATGGCTTTAACTCATTGTAAGCATTACTATAATAGCGATAGTTCTCAGTGTTTGCAGAAAACAAGTCTTCGGCGAAACGTTTTGAATCGAAATAATATAAATCATTATATTTTACGTCTTCTTCGCTGACAACCACTTCATCTCTGAATGTGTTTTTTATACTGATTTTGAAATGACCCGTATATACGCTAATCACACACTTTTTCTGGGCATCAGACCAAACATAACCGCTATTGCAGTCACAATACTTGTCCACTTCATTGACATTCGGGTTGTTTTCAATAATCAATAATGGATTGCATTTTCCGTTAATTTGATTGCATTTGTCGTTTCGGTTGTCGTGAGTGCAGACATCGATACAAATATGATTCTCTTCTGTACTGTTCCAGGTCTTGCCTTCAGGACAGGCACATTCATATTGACCAAAATCTTTAGCTGTAATACAAATAGCATTTCTTGATTCGCAATCCTTTCTTCCGTCGCCTTCCGCACCACAAATAGACTTGAGTTCACAGGTCTTAGTCTTCTCATTGAGAGTATAGCGTTGTCCACAATCGCAGGCAATCTTATTGTCTTCAGTTTTGGTCACATTATTATAGGGACAGACATTGAGAACGACATAATTTACTGTAATTTAAATATAATTTCCGTTAAATATTGTAAATATTATAATGATTCGCAATAAAGTTATAATTCATCGAATAGACCAGGTTATAAAAACAGAAAATTATATAACTCTTTGAAAAATATAGTAAAACTGATAAGACCCGGGTCTCTAGAATTTTAGGAGAGGGTACGATATTTTTGCTGCACTCGAAGGAATTTCATATTTTCGCTCTAAGTCGAGGTGAGGGGTACTTTTACAAAAGTCCAGTCTAACCTATGTATCTACTCTAGCCAAGCCTGCAACTCGACAAATGACCTAGATTGAGATGTGGGCACTTTAGAAGTATGTTATTAAAACGTTTTATTCTTAAGGTTTGGTTCGTGTCCTGTAAGCGCAGCGGTTTGTTCTTGAATATCATATATTTGATCAAGCTTTGTTTTTGTAGAAAATACTGTAAGTACTACCTGTGCTTTATGTGAGATTCTGTAAAAATTGCCAAAAATTGTAAAAATTTGTGTATGCTGTAATTATAATTTGTATAATACTATCTAAAATGAACTAGTTTCAAATTGTTTTTTGTGTTCTATCAATGCTATACTGTATTTGCATTAATATTGTTTTACTGAATAATCTTTGTTCACATTTTATATTTAGTGAAAAAGATTGCAATAAATATCAAACAATTGAGTTATGAATTGTTTGGTAACTCAGATAACAATAGATTTAATGTTGTATTGAATTTTGCAATATTTGTTCGCCTTATCTAACCTTCAGTTAAAGTACTTTCGCTCTTATTTAATATATGACAAACAATATATAATTTATTAATTGTTAGCTTAAAAATAGTTAAATTCATAAGGATTTTGAGGATTAGATAAAAATATTTAGTCATTCAGTTAAAGGATATGATATATAATCTAAAATTTTTCAGTTCTTACAATTTGGTTCGCAATTCTTGTCTTTGATTTCATATCCGTCCTTACATTTGCACGTATTCTCATCTGAACCACAAAATATATTCTTGGTCTCATCGGCACAGTTACACTTTTTCTGATCCTTCAATTTACATGTCTTTCCATCGCTTTGCAGCTCATATAAGGGTTCGCACAAACAGTCGTATGGCTTAGACGTCGACTTAATTTCACATTTTTGTTGGCAATCATTCAGTGATGGAAACGAACAAAATAATGGCTCGCATGTAGTCTTGGAGGGAATGTCGTCTGAATTGATAGACAAATAAAATAAAACAAAATAAAAATATTGTATTTGTATATCACTGATATCGAGATTACTTTGAACTCAGTATAATACAGATTATTTCAATAATTATTTATATTATTAGTAATTAAACCAAAAAATTATTCAATAATTATAATTACTTTTGTTAGTCTTATACGTGTCATCACAGACGCACATATAGTCTTTGGTTTTGTTACCGATTCTCACGCAATCGGCCAATGAGTCTTCACAAGCCTTGCCCTCTTTCATTTTATCCCTGTGCTCTGGATCGCACGGATTATATTTTTGACAGTCAAGCTTGTCATCCGAACCCATATTTATATAGTCATTGTCTGTTCTGCAGTCACATTTAGTATCATCATCGGCACCGGTAGGTTCTATACATATCTGGGTTTCAGAATCACAAGTGTCTGAAACACATTTCGGATTCTTAGAGCAACTGAACGGTGAAAATGTGAAGAATTTTATTAGAAATACAAAAAAATGTGAAATAAGAGATCAATTAAGCCCTACGTATATTCAATGAAATTCCAGAACTGATTGGTTTCGCAATCACAGGTGAATCTGCTATATCCACCATTGGTGCAGGCACCTTTAGAGTTGGCATCATTTCGTTTGCAGAATGTCTCCCCGTTCTCATTGACGACACTTCCGTCCGGTTTTGTAATCTATTAATTGTTTGAGAATTTTCGATATATTTAGGGAAAGATCACAAAAATTTACAAAACTGACCGGGTGTGCAAAAAAGCAATAGTTCATGAGTTCACAATTGGTACCCGTATGAATTTTGTCTTTACAATTACACTGGTATTTACGGTCATTTCGAATACACTCTCCCCTATCAGTGCAAGTATTATAAGTGGTGTCATCGGAAACACACGGATCGCCCAAATCTATGGAATCGATTTGAAATACTATCGGATCTGAAGACTGGTATTCAACGACAAAACAGATTCTGAAATATGTCTCCATTTTCTTGATTGGGATTACTATTGGTTTCTGAAATCGATAAGAATTATAGGGTTTTTAAAATATTGTCTTTATTTAAAGGGAAATAAAATTTACTTCATTTGATTCAATTTTCATCACATGCTCTTGCTTCATTTTGTCATCGAATGAATACACATTTAATGTGAATTCTCGTTCCGTACTATTTATGAATTTGAATCTGAGTTTGTAGTCATCGACGCCTTTGTTCAGCCAATTGCTAATCAAATATGATTTCTGTGGTATTGAAGACTTAGCTGTTAATGAAGTAAAAGTTGTTTTCGTCAGTCATTTCATATAAACATAATTTTTACTTCATTTACGACTCACTCGAAAAAGTAATTATATTTTTATTGTTTGGGTCTTTAGACCAATGATTGTTCGGGAATCTGATCTGCCATTGGTTTTCAAACGTAAAATTATTGTTCTCACTGTTAGACCAGTGCGAAAGGTATGGCAATTCTGGTAACAGTTCCTTATCTATCGGTACGATCTTTATGTAGTCATTCGACTCGTATTTATTTAATCGCAAAACTGTTAAATCATTTCCGTCTTTGACTTCAGCCCTGAAAACAATATCTAATTCTTTGTCCAAATTCTTTGCCAAATGACTTATACACAGTTCCTCTCCTTCTTCTTCCTTCACTGATGGCAACCAATCCCTTTTGCCGGTGCTTTGGGTTGAGCTCAACTGAATGGCTCCCAAATCCTTATAACTGATGTCAAGCAATGAATTAGTGCTGATTTGATACTTGAATCTGAAACAGACATCACTTCCAGCGCTCAGGTCTTTCACATGGATTTTGAGTTTTCCGTCGTTTTTGTTGGAGTAATAAAAGGGAAGAATCGGATCCTTGAGTTGTGAGAGTACGGGTAGATTCAGATTAGAAGTCTTTGTCGTCTCAACCAATGAGTCCAATATTGGACATTGATTTGCAAGACATGTCTGTTTGTGAGGCGTATATCCATTGCGAACACATCTGAAGAGCCAAAGAATAAAATTAAAAATAATTGACTTTTCATTCAAACACTTTCTTTGAAACACAAATTCAAATACTTTTTGTATTGAAAGTGAATGAATTCATGTTTTGAAAGACTAACCAAATAATAATTAGTGGAAAAGACCAAATATTTAATTTTATAACTAATTTCTTCTGTTATTTTAAAATATGGTATTTTCTGTACTTCTCAAGAAAAATGAAAATTATCCAATTCTTTACCTCTTTTCGCTCTTTTGCCAAAAGTAATCATTTTTATGACATTCGCACTCGTATTCACTTTCTGTTAATACAAAGCATTTATTACCCGAACTGTTGGGCACCGATGGCAGTGATGAACAATAATCGCTATTCTTTCCAGACTTATAGACATTATTCTGAAATATGTTTAAAGAGTTTAAGTAATTATATTAATGTAAAGAATCTGTAATTTCGTAAACAAATTATAAAATTTCAATTCACAGGACTTACGGCTTCATTGCATAGGTTCTTGAGCTCACAGTTCTTTCCGCCATAGGCTAAGTCTTTGGAACAGTCACAGCTATATTTTTTGGGTGCAGAGCCCACACAAACGCCTTTATTCTTGCAAACACTCTGACCGGTAGTGTATGCAAAGCAGGGATCGCCAAGACTTAGCTTTTGAAACTTTATGTGCAATACTTTACCTACTGGATCAGCTGGTACCTTTTTGTATGTGATCTCAAATATTATTTTGAAGGGTTTGGTTTGCACATTGGGCACCAGTAGCTTATTATTATCAGAAAGAGTTAGCTTGTTATCAGTGGGTAAAGGTTTGGGATTTTCATTCGGGAATTTGATTGACGCAGTTTTCGGGTTTTCATTATCAAAGTAAATATAACCTTGCTTCAATTCGAAATTCTTATCAATACTGTCTTCAGTATACAAAAGTGAATAATAATTTTCTGAATCAATAAGTTTTTTGTCATTTTGTATCCAAGGACTCATTAAATATGCTTTTGATTCAGCAGTGGATTCGAGTGTAACTAAAATTAATAATAAATAAATTTTAATTTGAATTTTTTAATGTTTATAAAGGACCCCGTTCACTCAACATAAGCTGATCTTCCGTGAGGGGGTCCGTAATTCTTATTAATGAATATTGAAATTACCCTTAAATTCGTAAAACTGTTCTTTTTTCAGTGTATTGTCGGTTTCTTCAGTGAATAATTGCTGTGGAATTGTTCTCCACTTTTGAAGTAAAGCAATATTTGTATCACTACTCCATTTGTCCCAACGATTCAAAAAATTGAATTCAAGTTTTGGCACTACTTTCGGAATCAGACTCTTCAGAAGAAAATCAGTTTCAGTCCATGTCTTGATATCTCCGTTAAGTATTAATTCGATTTTAAACTGTTCTCGCAATTCATATCGAAAGTCTCGCAAATAGAATGATAAAACATTTGTCATTTTGGTAACATCCGGGTCGCCTATACTTTTGAAAAGTGGAATGTTTTTCAATTCAACTGATTTTTCAGGTGATCCGAATAAATAATTGACTCTCAAACTAGCCAGGGGGTGTTTGTTTATATATTCGATTTCGAGACAGAGGTCATAAATCTTTGTGTTTATGTAATCGAATCTATATTTCAATGAGTTCTTCACTTTATTCGGATAATAATCTTTGTTTGCATTCATATTCCAACTGCTGTCCACTATTTCGGGCGCATCTATTGGTTTACACGTTTTGCTGGAACTGAATATAAAACAATTTTTATACTTCTATTAATTAAATTTTTAGGAAATTGCATGCCGGGTGAAATCATAGAAAAAATGTAAAGATTTCTTTAAATCATTACTAAATAGTAAAAAGTATTCAGACCAAAGAATCACACATACCTGTCCCATATAATATCAAGATCTTGTTTCAATCCACAATCTCTGACTTCACATAATGATTCTGGAGTCCAATTGTCTGCACCGGGACATTCACACTTGGGCTCATTGGGAGTACTTCGGGTAGGATTTGACACACATTTGCCTCCATTCGCACAACTGATTGGTGTAGTATAGGGTGTATTACACGGATCGCCAAAATGTAGGAATTTTAGCTCAAACTCCACTTTAAGTGGATTTCTATTATTCATGTCTTCGTGTGGTTTATAATAGTCGACATAAAATGCAAATCTAATGTATTGACTGTTTTTCTGTTCATTGAACTCAAAACTATATGTTTTGATCAACGAATCAGAAGAAACCGCTTTAAGCATAACATCCTTACAATGGGATAACCAGTCGCACACTTTGGGTCGTATACTAA
>JAQIWA010002407.1:0-13449 GCA_034693305.1 Eueremaeus valkanovi
GGCTATCATATTTACCCATCCACTAGATTGGCATATTTAGGGGGGGTAGAATACATTAGGGGCGGAGGTTCTTCTTTCATTGTTGAAGTTTTCAGTATAGAATAAAACCGAAATGAAATTAGAACCGCATTAGACATACAAAGGTTAATAAAAGCAAAATTTAATTAATTATTATACAAAAAACATTGAATACTTTAAAACTATTCTAAAAGACTATTATTATCACTGATCTAAGGAATGCAACTTCGATTCAGGGTATAAAATAGCATTGCGTTGCTTATAGTGGCTACAGATTTGATCCTGTTCACATGGTTGAACTTTTCCAAGCATGATATGTTGTTTATCGCTTGTTTGCAGCACTCGTTCTATGTTTGCATTATTTGACTAATAATTCAATGGAATTCTTAACATCCAGTTTTGAACTTATATTTGAATTAATGGCCAACTCTTCCTAACAATTGGGATAGACTGAACCGCCTACCGCCTACAAGTTGTAGGCGGTTTCCGACTGAAACCTCCTACCGCCTACAAGTGTATGCGGTTTTAGTCGGCAACTGCATAACACTTTAACCGCCTATGAAACGGTAGGCGGCGGCAGTCTGTTGAAAAAACCTTGGTTTGAAAATTTTTTTGAGCCTGATGGAATATTTTGATTCTTTTTCGACCAAATGTTGTCTATGTTGATTACGCATATTCTCCAAGAAAGTCGATAGAATTGTCCTTGCATAAGTATTTTTTATCTTGAAATTAATTTTTTATTTATTTTTAAAGATTAATAATACTTATGCAAGGACAATTCTATCGACTCTCTTTGTGAATATGCGTAATCAACCTAGCCAACTTTTGGTCGAAAAAGAATCAAAATATTCCATCAGGCTCAAAAAAATTTTCGAACAAAGATTTTTTCAACAATCTGCCGCCGCCTACCGTTTTATAGGCGGTTAAAGTGTTATGCAGTTGCCGACTAAAATGATGGTTGGCGGTTGGCGGTTGGCGGTTCAGCCTCTCCCGTTTTCATCGCTGTCTCTCCTATCGATCGACAGTTGATATACAGTATGAGAGCTATTCTACTGTATAATTGACGCCAATTCCGCACTAATGTTAAGCAACAGAATATTGTGTTTGCATTCACTAAGCATTTCATTCCATACAAATTACTCTCAACTAATGCACACTTTCTTCAGTCGGATCTAAACTCTTTGAAACGTCTTCTAATTTATTGAAAGAGATAAAAACAATTGAATGAATATAAAACAAAATAAATGAACAAAATATCTTAAAATTCTAAACATTTTTCAATTGACAGCATTATTGATGAAGTTTTCCAACACTTCTTAATTCTCAACTTTTTGTCGCAAAATACTTGACTGTAAGCACAATAACCCGAATAAGAACTCAATACTACGGTTGTGGATCAGTTTTACCATCAATTTCTTGAGCAATTGCAGAGATAGGCAATGGGTCTGACGATAGGGGGGTGGGTAAGCCAAAAATTTTGGACAGGGGGGTACAGGTAGGGGCACAGATAGGAACACAAATAGGGGCACAGGGAGGGGGTAAAAAATTGCCGTATAAAAAGTGCATAAAATGCAATATTACGTTAAAATGCGTGTAAAATCGCACTGTCTACAATTTTACCATGTTCAATAATCAATTTTTTTTCGAAAAAAATCTTTTTCCAACAAAAATATATTTTTTTCATCTATAGTGTATAACCGATTTCAGTATAACTGATTTTTATCGCTATTAAATGTTCACTTTTTACCGATAAATATACACTAATTTTATCGATTTCCTGCACAATATTATATCTAATTTCGGGTTTAAAAACCTAACCCTATTAGACCTTAACCCTATAAAACTATAAATAATGAGTTGGGGTCCGTCGCTCCGCGAAAAACAGAGGGGGTCTCCGCAAAATCTTCCAATATCAGAGGGGGGTCAGCCTCAAAAAAATCTCAAGGGGTCACCCCTGTGCCCCCCATTGCCTATCACTGAGCAATTGGATGGTGTAGTGTAGGTGACCAAGTTTCAGGTATAAAGCAATAAATAGGAAAATCTTAAAATTAATTAAAATAAAAATATAAATATTGAGTAATTAATTAGAAGAAACGAAATTGAAGTGTAAAGTAAATAAACTGATGGATAAGATATAAGCCGTTTAAGTGAAGTGCAATATAATGCAGATTATCTGTAATATTCACATAACCTCTGTTTTGCATCTCATAGTTGTCTACTCACAGAACCAATCAATCAATAATAATAATTATTATGCAATTCATGTGAACTTTACTGTAAAGTCATTACAAAGCTTTCCCAAATCCAATATTGTACCTGTGTCCAATATGGACATCCATATTTAACAGAGATAGGCAGTGGGTCTGACGACAGGGGGCGGGTCAGGCCAAATTTTGGACAGGGGGTATAAAGGGTAAAGTTTGGCGTATAAAAAGTGCATAAAATGCAAACGCGTATAAAATCGCACAGTTAACATTTTTTACCTTGTTTTACCGTCGAATTGATCCATTTTTTTTGGAAAAAACTATTTGTATTCAAATGTTCGCCTGAACCAAGGGGAATCCGTCAATCATCGAAAAACAGAGGGGGTCAGCCTCACCCAAATTCCTAGGGGGTCTACCCCCTACCCCCATTGCCTATCTCTGATATTTGATAAGTTTTCAATGGTAACTTTTACTTCCATGTCCTCCTTGATAAGTATTCTGGTCATAATTTTAATTTACCGACATTGATTCGTAGTAAACATGGTTATCTTAAATTATCAGGAAATATGCTACAGGGTAATTTGAGAAAACTTGAGATTTCAGACAAATCAAATCAACAAATATTACCTCAAAATGACCTTGTAATAAAATCATGAGCTTTATGATTAGAATTAAATTAGCTTGGTATATTTTTGTATTTGCTATCGATTGAAAAGACCTTAATCACCCAGGTAGTTTTTCTTTAGTTAAGCTTTTGTTTTTCGAAAACAAGTCTACGAGCAATTACGGCATAATTAAACCTAGTAGCAATTTCATGTACAATTTTGAAATGTTTGAGAATGAACATTTTCAATTGGTCAGTTTCTGATAAACCTGTTAGTTTTTGCCGGACAGATGGTTGTCCACTATTCCATATACATGTATAATGTCCATCGGTTAACAAACTTAGGTTCACGAACCAATTTTTGATGCATTATATATGAGTTTATAAGACAGACTCATTGCTTGACTCGTCTCAGTCATACATATGATTAAAAGAAAATAGTCGTAGAGTTTGTATGTATTGACAATTAATTGATTCAACAAAATAGCGAACTATTGATAAGAAAATATTTGTTGAGATAATTGACTCAAATATAATGAATATTCGATACGAACTCTACTGATTGGAATTTGACAGTGAATGGACCTCGGTGTCAATTATGTGTACAAGGGATTTCTCATTTTGAAATAAAGTTAAACCTTGATGATGTCATAATTGATGATTGACTTGAGATTCTGAAAAATGATTAGTTAAGTGGACGACCATAATCAATTTTACATTAATATGATCTTGTCCGATTTGGGCACTGAACTTTGAAACCTGTATTAGAGTATCAGAGTACCAGAGACTTGGTTTATAGTGACCTATGTAGTTTCTTTTATTCTTCTGCACAATTTTTTATAAATTTTTTAAAATCAAAGGGAATTTTGATAAAGAATAAATATGAGGAAGTTTATATTGCAAACTGAATCGAACTGTTATTGATATTATATATACAATATATAACATTTGAATATATCCATAGCTTTATTGATAATACTGTAAACATTTAAAGAGTGCGAATGTTTAGCTAATTGTGACTGTACTCTACAGGATGTGAATGTTATCACATAAGGAATGGTTAACGGAAGTAAAATTAGCATGGTTATATGATAATATGACAGATACTGAATCCAAAATTGCAGACAAAATTTGAATTTCATTTGACTTTTGGTTCACTTTTATAATACATTTTACAGAAAAGACTCTAAAGATATGTTAATTCACATTTAGTTTTGGTTTTCATTTATTATTTAAAAAGAAATCAATAAATATTTTATAATAAAATCGTATAAAAAGTCTCAAACAATTGAATTTTGAAATTCATTGCAATCTATTCAATGAGATAACAAAAATGGATAAAATTCTGATCCAATTATATACAAATTCTTTTGCGTAAATAATTGAATAAAACTAATTTTTATTGACTTCACTTTTGTCTCTACACAACAGAGCACTACATCTCTGCCATATCGATCAACTCTCGCATCCCTGGCCTTCGCAGCTCTGATTATATGCGCAATGGATTCTTCAGAGCTCTGTTCGACTCATATAATGTAGAATTTGAGCAAAGCTTTTGTGAGTTCCTCCAAACAGTGACTAAGAGACGATATTATGTCAGTTGACGTTTGAGATTGTGATTTGCAGACTATTCTGGTTAATATTGTTCATTAAATTTATCAAATCATATGTGTGTATAGTTTTGTTGCATTTGTATAGCGCTGTCAATAGATATACTCTATTCTAAACACCATTTTTCCCGTTTAACCCGAACTGAAAATTATATATAAATGAAGCAAATATTTTGAATCATTTGCATAACGACATCGATATTCGTTGATAATTATCATTCGTTTCATACCATCTATAATAATATGTGATGTGATGTAGACCTAGTTTGTCGCGCAGGTAAGTGGCATTACCGGAATTCATCTCATCTTCATTTTATACCTTCTCTTATATTTTCATAATTTTTTTTATCCTTTTCTTCCTTATTCTCGTTTGCATTACAAACAAATTCATATAATTTTCTCATTTATTTTGAGTTAATTTCCAAAAACTAAAATTATTTTACGATTAAATCTGATCTAAAAATGACAACTCTTTTATTTTTCTTTTAATTGAATTTTGTAGATGAGGTCAAATTCAATGCTCACACTATAAACATAGAATGAATGGAATCCAATTGAAGCCGGTATGTGATTCGGATGAGTTGTTAGCTTTAGAAAACAATTCAGTTTAACTAAATTGAAAAATATCTAACTTTTAAAAACATATTTTAATTAATTTATGAAATTTTATTCATTCATACATTGAGTTCAGACCAATTATCTTAAATGAAAATTAAAATAAATAATTCCGCAATGATTTCATAAACATTATGTTTCTATCCATTTCCCCACTCAATGTTGTAAAATCATGCGATACCTCTCAGGGCTACCCGGGTAAACTGAACAATAACAAAATACACTAAACATACATTTGCTTAAAGTGACAAAAAGCTAATAAATTTCACACAAAATTTTATTCTCAACTGTTTTCTAAAATTTATTTGATTTAAATCTGTTATAAAATCTTTGAAAGAAATAAGAAAATTATCGAATATTAGTATTGAATATATGATTAGAATTATTAGTAATAACTTATTATTCACATCACTTGTCAAAGTGAAGTACAATATCCCTATTATATACTAATAAATGTAATAAACCTCAATTTGTAAGCCTATTGAATAACAGAAATAATTTATTGTTTAATGTATTCAATACTTTGTATCGATCAAAGCAGAAGTTACCATGTTAACATTGCTGAAATTAGTTTTAAAGACTTTTAATAAGTGCATATCTTTGGTCTCATTGAACTAAATTATAAATATTAATATATTTTGCACAACTTGTGAGCATTGCCAACAATGAGGTTCCGAACTTTTGTCCGAAATATTATTCTTTATTCTAATCGGGGTAATACTGTAGACAGAAATAAATGTCATAAAAGGAAATCTCTTTTAATTGAATTGAATAAAAGAGAAACAAATTAATGAATTTTTGTTTGATTTGTTCGTTTGTGTAATTATTGTGAAAACTTTCATTGAATTGTTTATAAACCAATATATTTGTAACAAACAGTTCTGACACAAATCGAATCATTGATAGCATTTGATTTCATTGATTAGATTCTAAAGGATTGAATTCCTGTGCAAACAATTTTCATCTTTTATTCATACATTTGTTGACTTCATTTGAAAACCAATAACGTATTGAATAATTAAAATCAATTCTTAGTTAAAACTCAATTGAATTCAATTAAAAAATTTAAGTCAAATGTGAACTCGATTTGTGTGTCCGCACAGATGCCTCGATATACCAAAGCTGAGTTCGACGACGACGAGGCCAGTGATGTTAGTAACTTTCCGACTGACATCACCGTAATGGGCATTGGTAATCCTAACTTATCAGCCAGTGGTCAACAATTAGCTGCCGAAGCCCAAGAGCACGTGCATCAAAAGCTTTCTAACTCTCCGGGCGTTTCATTTTGGAGTCCCGTCGGCACCAATAGTAGAGCGAACCGGAAGAGAGGCTTTTGGGACCGATCCTCGCCTTTCGAAAAGTTATTAGTCATAGTCATCGGATTCCTCTCTTGTATTATCGTTATTCTCATAGCAGTATTAGCCGCTCAATCCAACACAACACTACAGGTGCACGTCAGCACCAAACGTGATTTCAACAAATGTAAGCTAGATAGATTGCAACTTCTTTGCTTCTAAGTTTGCAAGTTCAATTCTAATCATAGCAAGTTGATAATTGATCATTTCAGCCCAGTACTGTTTGACGCCTTCGTGCATCACAGTAGCAAGTGCCATTATCAACGCCATTGACTCTCATGTAGATCCCTGTGCAGACTTCTATCAGTACTCGTGTGGCGGTTGGATCAAAGCTAATCCATTGCCGGATGGAAAGTCCATTTGGGGTACATTCGGAAAATTATGGCAAGAAAACCAACTGGTTATGAAGAATGTGCTGGGTCAGGCAGTTTGCATATTTTAAAATTATCTTGATTATCAATTTCTGACTTGAATTCAATCTTTACTTGCAATCAATCAGAGGATCCAAAACTTGAGGATCACATGAGTAGTGCTGAACGAAAGGCTCGAATTTATTATCACTCGTGTGTCGACAAGAATGAAACGATTGAAAAATATGGACCAAAACCAATGCAAACATTCTTATCGGATGTAAGTCTTAAATAATTGATTTCAAGCAAATGTGATGACAGACCCATTTGTCCGAACAGATCAACGGTTGGAATATAAGCGGGGAATTCAACCCAAATGAATGGGATTTCCAGAAGTCATTAGAGATTCTGCACAACACCTACAATAGGGGCGGACTTTTTTCATGGGCTGTGGGCGCCGATGAGAAGAATTCATCACAAAATATAATCCAGATCGATCAAAGTGGCCTGGGCCTACCGTCCAGGGATTACTACATAAATAAAACTTCTGACGACGAGGTAATCAATTGGATTCATCCGAATATTGATTCATAAATATTATGAATTGATTTTCAGGTATTGAAGGCTTACTTGAATTTTATGACTAAAGTTGGAGTTCTTCTGGGAGGGGAAGAAGAAACGACCAGAGCTCAAATGAGTAAAGTTTTGGATTTTGAGAAGAAATTAGCGGAGGTTTGTTACCATTGGAGGCGAACTCAACTCTAACCCCCAATACATTGACCCAATATCCAGATCACAATACCAGCGGATCAAAGGCGAGACGACGAGAGAACGTATCACAAAATGACTTTAAAGGAGTTGAGACGTCGATCCAAACTCATCGATTGGGTCTCATATTTCAGATTCGCATTCAATCAAATTAATAGAGAAATCACTGAAAATGAACCGATTGTTGTCTATTCGCCCGAATATATGACTAATTTATCCAAACTTATTGATCAGCACTTAAAGGAATACGAGAGCAAAATGTGAGACCAAATACACTGACATTTGAATCTAACACTTTTTACTCTATGTATTAATTCCAGAGTACTGGCCAACTACTTGGGCTGGTCTGTCGTTCAATCACTGACATCAGTAAATGAAAACGCATTTAATATAATAAAAATAGTTTTAAAATATCATATTTGTTCAATCAGTGTCTATCGAAACCCTTCAGAGAGGCGTCAAAAATATTGCGAAAGGCTTTGATGGGATCGGAAGGAACAGAGTCACCCTGGAGGTACTGTGTCTCTGATACAAACGGTGTAATGGGCTTTGCTTTGGGGGCAATGTTTGTGAGGGCAGTATTTCATGGAGAGTCCAAACAAATGGCACAAACAATGATCGAAGAGGTCAGGGATGCGTTCAAAAACAATTTACCTCATCTTAAATGGATGGACGAACAGACGCGACAGTTGGCTAAAGAAAAGGTTCGGAAAATCAGAATCAGTCAGTGATTGCATATTAATTGATTGATTGGTCACTCGAAGGCCGACGCCATCACAGATATGATAGGATTTCCGGATTTCATTCTCGAAGAGACCAAACTCGACAAAAAATACGAAGGCGTATGCCATACAGTAGTTGGATCTGGATATACATTATATTTATATTCACTTATCATTTCAGCTGCAATTCGAAGAAAATGAATATTTTGAGAATAATATTCGGGTCAATAAATTTGCTTTAATTAGAAATCTTCAGAAAATTGATAAAAAGGTATTTCAATGCAATCCTAAGTATATTTCAAATTCTCTAATAATCGCTACAATTCTACTCAAAATAAGGCCAATAAAACAGAATGGGAAATGTCCCCGCCCACTGTCAACGCATATTATACCCCGACCAAAAACCAGATAGGTTAGCTTTAATCCATAATTTGAAATGATATGATTTTTTGAATGATTTATCAAATATTTATTAAACAGTATTTCCGGCCGGTATTCTTCAGGTGAGCACAGAATAATGGCCAACCATTAAATCACCCTTAAATCTAACTGTTCTATATATGACCTTAGGCCCCATTCTATGACGTCAATTATCCCAAATCATTAAACTTCGGAGCAATGGGTGTAGTGATGGGTCACGAACTGAGCCATGCATTCGACGGTTTCTATTTACAAACGATTTTATTAATATTTTTATTGATTATATTATTGATATATTTTGTCGTCGACTCAGATCAGGGGCGAGAATATGACAAATTCGGAAATTTGGACCAATGGTGGGAAAACGGAACCATCAAGAAGTTTGAGGAAAGGATGAAGTGCTTTATCGAACAGTACTCTCAATATAAAGTAGGGCCGGAGAGGGTATGACTGTAACTCTTGTCAATCAATAATTTTTAAATTTATTTTCAAATCCAATATTAGGTAAACGGAAAGCAAACCATTGGTGAGAACGTTGCGGACAATGGAGGTCTGACCGCAGCTTATAATGTGAGCCCAAATCATAATAATTTTGAAAATTTTCTGAATTCACTTTAAACTCAATTATTTGTCTACTGTTTAGGCGTACAAGTCGTGGATAAGCAAACACCCAACAGAGCTACCACTGCCGGGAGTCAACCTAACAAACCTGCAGTTATTTTTTGTTGGCTTCTCTCAGGTCTGGTGTTCTACGAGTACACCCGAAGCACTAAAGCTTCAAATACTTAACGACCCGCACAGTCCGGCACAGTTCAGAGTAATCGGCACGTTATCCAACTCACAGGAATTTGCGAATCAATTCAATTGCAAACCGAATACAGCGATGAATCCAATTAAAAAATGTGTCGTTTGGTGAAGATATTCGACCAGAAGTGCATCGATTGGATGGAAATCTTCAAAATTGTATCGAATTATAACCGAATGATAAGACTTGTCATCAGTTTTCTGTTCGTTTGCTGTTTAATGAAACAAAATTCCTAATAATACACAATCGACTCAAGATTTTTTACGTTTGATATATATATTCATACGTTTGGAGCTATTAATAGCTTTCAGGCCTAAAGTGAGAATAAGATGGACTGAAATACAGTGATTGAAGAATCCGTTTGTTTAGAATATTTCAACAAAACTTCTTTAGACTATAAATACAAACAATTGGATAAAAACTTATTTCTGAAATGAAAGAGAATGTAATTATTGAAACAAAAAACCGGTTAATCTATATTTCGTATCGTATTCTCAGTTATTGTTTTGAGAGTGAAATGAGTCTAAACTACAGAAAACTAAAAAAGTATTTATTATTATTTCGTGATTAATAACAATATTTGTTGTAACCAATCCTTATTGTGACTCAATTCGCTCATTCGTTCTATATTTCATCAACAGTAAAAATCTAACTGACCTTCGTCATTAATTAAGCTGGCTTGTGCAAGATTAACATTGCTTATTCATCAATGCTAATGGTTCTGCAGAACAAATGAATTCTCATATTTTGAAGTATAGTTTACAACCATTTGATTCGATTTTATTGAATTTCGATTAATTCTAAAAAATGACATTTTTCTAAATATGTTATCCAAACAATCCTTGGTCTTATTTATGTGTTTTGTTAATATCTTGGGACAGAATATTCTGTTTTTCTAGCAATCAAGTATAGCCACACTGACCTGTTTGCACATCATTCTAACAGAGTATATATATATTCTTCATATTTTTGTCTTTTTATTCGTCATATGGGTATAGATTGAGTCTATCAAGAAATGGCACATCAATTCTAGAAGGGTGTGATTTTTCGCTCGAATCCTCTGGGTTCCAAAATTTTCTTTAAAGGAGAGATCACCTTGACAAAATATCAGGGATCGACTCCTTGCTGAACTCTTCCTCTGGCCAGCTTTGGAATTGAGCCTATGCCAATACTGAGGATGTTTGCGAGAAAATACGGTCAATATATTTCTTTCTTATTATGTATTTTTAAATCTTTGACATTTAGATTGAAAATTATTATACATTTACTAAAAATTGTTTTTATTTAAAATATTTTATTATTTCGGTAACGAATAAAGAATAACCTTTTCATAGCAAACACTTCGGGGCCGTTATGTTTATTCAATGAGTCGGGAGTACCCCTGGAGTAAAAAATTCCTGAGAATCCAAGAGTGGCCAATTTAATGATTCTTTGATAAACCTCTATCTGTCCGATGAATCGACTAATCTGCCCAAAAGTGGGTAAAGGTTTGGATTATTGAGAATTAGCCAGAATCCAGACAATCGGTTCCGTAGAAAATGAAAATTATGTCAAACTTTATCGATATAACAGTCCAAGCATTCAATCAGTTTTCTTGGAATAATGTCTTAATGTGTATAAAAATCCGCGAAATCCAGTCTTTCCGTCTCTCAGACTAGTGCTGAGCCTCACCTGAACTGACGATTGAAGCTATTACTGAGTCCTATACTACCAATGATCACAGCTTTGATGATGTATTCAAATGTTGTAACGAAAGTACAGTATTTATTACAAAAGTCTTTAATTGTTTTATTGATGTTTGCATAGAATATAATAAACTAATTGTTCAAATCTGGTCAGAGCTTATTCATTGTAAACAAATAAATAAATTGTGTTATTATTTTGCTATTTCTTTGTAACTGTATTTTGATATTAATTTCTGAGATATTCGGAGTCATCCTGTTCTGTGGTGGCTATCATTTTATATATACAATACGAGCTAGCTCTTTGAGACATCATTTTGCCTTGCTAGTTAGCCGCACCACTTATTAGCATTTTATTAGTAAATGATGAGAGGATTGACTACATTTTGGACACATTCCAGGGGTGATTACTCACACCTAAATGCAGAGGGGCGACCCTTATCAAATTATCCTAAAATATACAAGGTTATATTTAATATTTCTTATAATTATGTGTGGATTAATTTAGAATAAGATATAGATTGAATTGAAATATACATAAAAATAAGTTAAAAACTAAAATGTGTCGACTCATTCATTTAGTAGAATATAATGCTATACTCAGTATATACTGTATTATCGTATTTACATAATATGAATGAATACAAATATTTCAGTGAATTCATCACAAACTCTGATCCACACCTATTACTTGGAAATCATGCGGTAATTTGAACTAAAGTAGAAATAACGGGAAGAGAATTTGAAAATGAACTTCCTCAAAACACACAAGAAACTCCGTTGAATTTTGTCATTTAGCCCTATCTGGATGTCTATCAAATAGCACCTTTATAAAAAAGTTTGGCTGACAATTTCGATTTGATTAACGAATGTAACCAGGTGCACTATTAGGATTAATATAAACTCGATACTAAGTTACTGTTATATTGATATAAAGCAAAGTTATAAATGATTTTATAATTATATATTGAATTAAAACTATTACTCGATTTGTGAGAACTCACTAAAAAAGGTTTGAGTTTCAGATAAAATAAGAATTTGTTGGATAACCAGAATTACTGGTAACGAAGGCGCTGTGAGCCCAGGAACTGGAGTCACCGATATTTCTGGCAGAGCTCAACGCAGAGGGAGTCCAATGACTTGAAGTCATGGCTTCATTAGGAATGTGAGCATTGCATTGGAATTCATTTGTGGCCACATTTGAGTGTCCGATACTGTTGTTCGGGTTGAGTATATTGAGCATAGGCTGACTGAATGCATCGCTCGGGTATGACGAATGAGTTGACATCTGATGACCTGATATGAAAGATTGCTGAACAGAAGGCGCGAAACTTTGGTGACTATTTCGTGGCCAACCAGACTCTGATCATAATGATGAGGGTATATTTGAAGAATTAATTTAATAATAAAAACCAATAAGAGATAAATAAAGTGATGTCTGAAACGACACAAATGGCTGAATGGGTGGCACAAAAATGAAATACTATTTGTGAACTAATTGAACCAGTTCTTTATTAATATATTGGATTCTAACTTATAATCTGCTCAAAAGTATTGGACTAGGGGTAAATTTAAGAAATCTGGAATTTTACTGACCAAGGATAGGTTGTTATGAAAATAACTGAGATCAATTTATATTAGTTGTTCAAGCTAGATCATCCACTTATAATATTTTTATTTGTCCTACAGTAAGTCAATGCCATAAATATCTTGAAACTCAATATTTTTCAAAACAATTTGACTGATATTTCTTAATAATATGAAGGGTTAGAGAAATCTAATTGATATTGTATTAGCCTTTCCTAGATTATGGTATCAAGGTTTAAACTCCTATTACTGTATTGATTATAAGCAGTAACACGTTCTACAGTAGTTCCTGTTCAGAGTCCTAGTAATGCTAAAACGTCTGAAAAGTCACTTCAATCTATTCAGGCTCTTATTCATTGCCAATCTTTTCCAATTATTCCAAAAATTATGATTGTTTTGACCGAAATTAGTTGAATTGGAGCTTAAATTTGCCTCAATTGGTGTTCAATTAATTGAAGTCAAATTCGGGGAAATTCGAATAAGGTTGGTACAGAATTATGTTAACTCGGTTTGTTGAATATTGAGGTTAAAATTTACGAATTTCGCTTACATGGGATAGCTTTGGTTCACAGCCTAGCGATCCTTCAGCCTATGACTACAGAGTAGTAAAGCCAACTGGAGATGCATTTATTTACATTTTACCTAGTACAGGTTGGACTCCTTAGACTGCTTTAATATTTTCTTTCTTTAATTCAATTCATATTGAGTT
>JAQIWA010002408.1:0-13449 GCA_034693305.1 Eueremaeus valkanovi
TTTAATTGAATTTTATAATCAGGTTTAGGCTCCAGCTTCGTTTAAGCTTGTCAGTCGACCATTTGGGAGGCTGTATATCAGAGTATGTTTGGCTACTTTTGCTCAACACTGATCAGTGAAGTATTCAAAAGAAATGTTTCATTTGATCCTATTATAGGATTGGATTTCTGTCTAAGCTTTTTATAATAAGACAGGGCTTACACAGGAATTCAATTCTGTAAGAAATTCTTATTTATTTATTATATTAGTTGATAGAATAGTTTTGGACAGAATTTATAAAATTGAGTTTTAACTACATTTCCATTGAATTTCAAGTAAAAGACAGAATTACGAGATCAATGACCGTTAAAATCATCCCTAACTCAGATTCACATATTGTGAAAGTACCGGAAGATTGAGTTTATTTGCAAAGTTGAACTGACCAGTGCTCTACGATGTAAATAAGGAATGGATAGTACAGTACATGGCATATGCCATACACTACACTACACTATATCCAGATATCGTGTCTATACTTGTATTCATAAGTAAATCCAAAGAAATCTCTTGAGATTAAGTTCATTAGTCAACTGAAGACACTGTCATTGATTGAGAGCTCAATACTAATGATATTTTGTATCAAAACAGAGAATACAAACACAACAAAGAAAGAGTCGGAAGAATTGTACCCTTTGGAGGGTTTGACCACAACCGACGACACGAATGTTCAATTGGCACAAACATCTCAATCGAGCGCCGGATTCTATAAATGCAGTCTTAAAAGCACAACAGGAATGAGTGAAATGATTAAAGAAATGCGAATCGTCTTCATACCAGAGGAGGGCTCACTGCCTGTCCTAAGCTCTAAAGTCCAAGACAATCACATTACTGTCAAATGTATGGCACCGGCATCTTATCCAATGACAGTTCTGAATTTTTTCATCAATTATGAGTCGGCACCGCTTGAAGACGTGCATCGATTGTCTCCAATAAAGACAAGAAATACAAGTTATGGCGAGAAAGAAGAACTGGTAGTCAATGTCGAAGAGTTGAGAATAAGAGCCACAAAACACAACGTTCTCAACAAGAATGTCCATATCGTGTGTACGGCAACACTGGCCGATAAGTACCAACAGTACTCACTGGTGGAGATTGCATATGAGGGCCAACTCTATGACGAGAACTGTCTAACACTGCCGATGATTATATTGATAATAGTGGCGGTACTGGTCCTGATTGTGGTCATAGTTGCAGTGGTTTGGGTCATAATGAGAAAGAAGAAACTTAGGTCCCTGAACAAAGTGTCGGAGCTTTTCAATAAACCAAAAACTATTACAGTTCTGGTGGACAACCCTAAAGACGAGTAAATCTTCGCACAAATGCTTTACAACAATATTTTAATCGCCTTTTCATACATTCAATGCATTCTTTCAGAATTTTTTAGCAATTTTTAGAATTATTCCTACAATTCATAAATAGTTTATATTTTTGCTTATATTCTCATCGATTCAATCATAAATGTATGTCTACTCAAAGCCTTTCTTTTCAGTATTAGATAATTATCATTGTATTCAAAGGGAATCTCAATTCCGACACATTTTATGCCATTTTTAGCACAAATTCTGTCCGAATAATGGATAGAAAATATTCAAAATGCGTGATATGTTGTCATAAAAGAGATATCGATTTGTCGTATATTATCAGATATAAGAACCAGATCTCAATTAATGCCTTCAAAAATGTTTAATCGTTTTCATACAGACGTTTGCAGTCGAGTATTGATTGACATATTTTAACGTCAATTCTGAGTCTGGATTCCAGACGTGATATTAACACAAATAAAATGTATCTGTTCTGACATATTGTACTCCTGTATAAGTACGTACATAACATTAGCGCAGATCAAATTAGGAACAATCAACTTATCCACTCAGTCTTCACTGTATTGTGAAGAAAATGAGAAAATAGTTGTCCGATGCAAACGAGCAGAATTGCATAATTTACAAATCGATATGATTTTCAATATCGAGCAAAACTGTATTTAATACTAAATCTATTTATCAGAGTTTAAATACCTTTTGAAACCATTTTTATAAAAGTCTTATTTGTATAGAACCTAAAGAACAGTATTGCATGAAAATTGTAGAACTGCTTCAATATTTACTTAAGCGTAACTGTGCTGTCAATTGATTTAATTTCCTAAGATTTATGGCTGTCTTCAGTCAATTGACAGAACTGTTGGCATAGATCTGAACAAAACTGTTGTCAGAGTTGTGTAGAACTAAATGTATAAAAATTGATTCGATTTACACAACAATTGTAAATATTTTCACTTTAGTTAGTCTTTCGTTACTAACATGTAGTGTAAGGATCGACACAAATAGTACAGTAGTAGTGGATATACACTCTTCTACCGTATTATTGATAGACATTAGCCTTCAATTGGTTTTATAGATCAGTTGAAACATAGTCTTCTATAAAAGCATTTTATATAAAATACTTGTCTGAATAATATATAAGATTTCTCTCTATTTTATGCTTATTTGAAATTTCTATTCAAATCTTTGTTTACTTTATTGTAAATATTTTTTTCCCAAAATTATTAAATACTCAAATCATAGGTAATGTTTAGAATTTGTTTGAAAACTTGTATTTTATAGACTTATAGAATAAAATTTAAAAATTAAAATCAATATTTGGTTTCATCTTTTTTTGCGAACATTTACTTTTATTCAATAATATATTTATATATATTCTGTATATAATATCACTATTTGTTAGGAATCACAGGTTTAATAAACAATTAGAAAATTATATATTATTTCTCAATAAACTATAGTAGACTCTCAATACAGTGATTCCTATAGGTGACCAGTGGTAACTGACCACTTCATATGAAAGTACTGTATCTGCCTCTTGTGTAAAGACTGAGGCATTACATGTGTGCATAAGGAATGTGAGCTCTTATATGGATATCTGTAATATTGCACATTCAATGCATTCAATCGATTCAATGGATTCGTGTGAATAAATGAGTCTTTTTTTTTGTTAAAATCCGTATTTCTATTAAATTAACTCAAAATTATTAATTGATAAGTTTTTTAAAGAAATTGAGCCTTGATTAATGATTTTCATCGCCAAAATTCTTACCTAATTTTGGCCAATATTCAAGAAGAGAGGGTTATATATATATATTGAAAATTGTAGATAACTTAGAATTATTGAAAATGAAGACAAATTGGATATAAACTCATTTATAATGCCTTTCCTTTAGAAGTGGATAATATTTATAAATTATTTCGACATTTATTGTTCAAATTCTTTGAGAAAGTGTGGTCTGATTGCAAAATGAGGTCAATATGAATACGAATACAACTGTGGAGTCAGACTGGCATATGTCAAGTCTAATGAGTCGGCATCCCTGCGCGCAATACAATTAGACATATTTTTTTTTATGTATAATTGACTTTCACTGGAAATACTGTAACACTGTTTGAGTTATTATACAGTAATTGAGAATTCATTTGATATCTTATTGTGATTTAAATAGAAGTCAAAAATACTTTTCATAATATAATGAATAAACAAATAGATCTAATATTTATATAATTATTCAATAATTTCTTTATAATTCAATTAATCCTAATCTAAAACAATACTAATTCAAAAAGGATTCGTAAAAAAACTTTGTTCTCATTGTTATTATAATTTATAACTTAATTATAATTATAAGTCATTCGATATAATGACAGACATTTCGATTAAATTGTTCTTAAAATAGATTTTTCGTAAATGTAATGACAATTAAAAAATATATGAATCAGAAGAATAAGAATATATTGTATTCTCTGTTTAATTATGGCTCAGAACTGATGAGGAATGGAATGTAAATAATGGAACCATTCATTCGAAGGTAAGTATCGATTGCTGTCGATTGGAGAAGAGGTCAGCTATGATGTGATGCCACGGAAGCGTTATATACGTAATGAAGGAGTGGAGGGGCGGCGAAGACGCCCTCTTGTTCTCCTTCCAGAAGTGGTAGGCCTGACGGAAGCCACGCATTGACCACATTCTGTTGTACGACGAGTCGTCCAGTTCTAGGGTTTGCGTGGTTTGGATGAGAAGATAATTATATTATAATTAATTCAAATGAATGCAACTCTCAATCCATTAATGCTTAACACAAACGAAGCTTAAACTCAAATGACTATAAATTTATTGATATTTAAAACAATTTTAGTCAAATGCAAATGCATTTGAAATTCAAATAATTAATTTGTTTGCGTCAGACAAATGATCAAAACTTTTTAACAAAATTAAATTCAATGCTAACGCATAGAAATAATATATGGCATTCATCTCTGTATAGCACTTGTGGACTCATTTCATAGAAATAATTCAACAGTTTTTAAATTTGTTTTAAGAAAAGGAAAAAAAATAAAAGCAAAGAAATATATACTCTGTTTAATGAATTGAGTTTTTATTATTTTTTTTCATTCACTAAAAGTCTGGACTATTTCTGATCTAAACGATTGAATCGATTAATTCTAAGACAAACTCAAACTCCGGTTAGAAGTGAAGCAAAAGTGGTTGGAATCAGAAATTGTAGACTCAATCGGAAGACAGAGAACGCAAACATTGATTGAATTAAAAGGATTGAATGCTTACCGTCCCTGACATCCCCGGCCTCGATCTCATTGATCCCATTATCGCAGCAATTGTTGATTTCCTGTTCCGATACGGCTTTCTTGACTTCCCTCCTCTGCTGCCAGCCCCGGATGTAGTTCTTCAGGTTAGAGCTCGGGTCAGACATCCGCCTCTGGATGTAATCATTTTCCTGGGCATCAGATGTGACACAATGAGTAAATACAGAAACAATGGCAGTGACCGGGTCTGGAATGATCTTTCGGACAATACATTACTGGATTCAAGGCTCAGACACATATATGGTTCAACTCTTACCTCCATTTCGTCCTCAAAATCGAAACTGGATAACGAGAATCCCGGCTCAGACGTCGGGGTCTCACAATTGGCGCCCTTTTGTTTGGCGACAGCCATTTCAGCGATGCCTTTGCCGTTCGGGCCTTTCATTCGTACGAATTCTATCCGTTGTTGGCCCTGGAAGTAGGGTTTGGGCATTCTTCGGGCTATTCGAGTCGAGACACTCATCTAATAGAGGAAAACATGAGGTTTGGGATCAATATTTCATTATTTATTTGTTTATTATATAATATGATATTTGAGTCAATATTTCTGAGTTATATTCAATTATATAATAATAATAATGCGATTAAAGTAAAGAATTATAGCTTTTATGGAACAGAACTGAAATCAGAAAAATGTGAAAAAATAATAGAATTTAAAGAAATGTTTTCAGAAATAAATAATTCAAAAGTGGAACTGACTCTGGCGTCGTGTATTCGCTTGAGGGCCTGGTATTGGATCGAACCGAGAAATATAATGCCTTTGGTTTCTCCCAAACGATCGGAGGCTAACAGTTCGACGCAAACCATTTCCCCGTCTCTGACCAGGATTTCAGATAAGAGCTGAGCGATTGTGGAAATGAGTTATTAATATATTGATTGAAGTAATGATTGAATAAAGGATTGAATACTTCGTCGTAATTATCGACAGTAAAAAATATGTTCGGATAAGAAATCTCTTCGTTATCGCCCTTACAGTCCATCGCCCGACGACTCGGAGATGCGAACACTTTTTGTGAGTGTTTTTTCAAGATTTGCAACTCCTTAGGGCTGGTTCGGGTGCAAACGGCACATGTGATGCTATACTCAAATTTTTGCATAATTACATTCAGATAAAGCGTTTCCTCCCAATCGATGTCCACTTCACCGATGGGTAACTTTTTAGAGTCTTTCCGAAACACTTCGATTCGATTCTATAGTTTTCAATACAATTCAATGCAATATATTCTTTAAGCGATTCTGACATTTGACTCGAAATTATAGACTATTTGCACAATTACTTCATATTTGGATACATAACGCGTTCCCTTCTTTGGCACTTTCCTAACGAAGAACAACATGTCGTCGTGTGAGACCTCCTTGGCCTTAACAAAGTGTCGCACAAACAGGTCGATCCAAAAGGTGACCGCAGAGACCATTACGAAACCCGAATCTGTGTTTTGTTAACAAATTGTATTAAAATAAATGTTTTTCACATTTATTCTGCAAATGAATACTTTGGGGAAAAACCCGTAAAATATATATTAATATAAAACAAATGTGTTTTTCCATAACAAAGAGATTTGTATAGAATTTGAGCCAATTTAGTGAAAATGTTTATTCGGTTCGTTAGAGGGAATAGAGTTTAGACGAAAATGCAATCTTTTATTCTCTAATCACTTCATCGCTGAGTAATGTCTACTATATTTGAGAAACTTATTTCTGTTTAACTTATTTTCTCTTGTATTCAGATTTGTAGCACCGCTTGTATTGAAAGATAAGTGCATTCATAGAGTTGGACAAAAAATTGAATTTTGCTCTTTTGAAGAATTGAATGTAAACTCAAATAAACAGATTATCTTAATTAAAATATCGATATAATTATCATATAATCTTATCCGGGCAACTTTAAATCATGGCTAAAAATCGAACTGAATGTATGTATGACTCCATTTAATTCATTAATTGTTGCAATTCATGTGTGAATTATTAAAAGATAATTTTCTTCAATCAATTGTACGGATTATGGATTTTCATTGCAGGGCACTTATCAAAATACGCGCTCATTTTCACATCTGAGCGCATTTGGTAAATGCCTTCAATTGAAAATTTTACACAAAAAATGATTCAAGGATCAATAATTTATGATTTGTGTCTGTACTTTCGAATGTGCCCTCTCAAATGTAAACAGTTTGATACGGGGTATCTCCACTGCCATTGACTGCGGATTTTAAATTTTTTTGGTTAAAAAATAAAAATGAAAAAAGGTGATGACTCATGAGTTAGCACAATTCGATAGTACAATGAGCATGCATGTTTCTCAAGAAAGAACTTATAGAAGAAATAGAGTGCCCCAAGGATTGCTTCTAGGTTAGTTAGTGTTGCGATTATGTCTCACCTAAATGGACAGGCATTATTTTTCATAAGCTCAAGGCTTTAGCATACTTTTGAGACTTAACAATAACTGAATGAAGCTTATGAAGTGATCTTGATAATTATTTTTTCATCATTTTTACCGCTAAACAATCAATACTAAGCCTTATAAAGCCTTTACAGTCAACGGGTAGCGCGAGAGACAAGCGATTGGTTTTAGCCAACAGTGCTCTGCAGTCGACGGGTTTTGATTGCATGTGCTTTCAACGCAATATACAATATATGCAGTGATTTATAGTTTTTTGAAACACATCAACCCCGGGTCAAATCTAATGTTATTCCAAACTAAAGGTATTTTGCATTCAATATGCGGGTGGTTTTGTTGCACAAATCTACTCGGGGTCTGAATTCAATTGTTCAAACGAGCAATCAAGTCGAGTCTCGCGCGCATTCATTGTATTAGCTCTAATGACCACTGAATTGGTTATCAATTATTTATCAAACTTTCATATAATTCACAAATGGTTTTGCTATTCAATGTGATTAACAGGATTGCAATAATAAGCTATCCTGCTCAGTTTCAAGCAGCCAACAGCATGTGTATTATAAATTATAATGGAGCAATAGTGAACAATAGTAACCCAGATCATACCATTGATTGGCCTTATTTTCTATACATACACATCATATACAGACAACAAACCAATGATATTAAGCAAACATATGATTCATATACTGTAATAATAATAGAGTAATAGAGTGTATAATATGTTTATGACTTGCCTTCAGAATAGGTTCGGTGTTCTCTACTTCTGTGCCAATTGATGTCTTCAATCAGATCCAGGAATGAACTCATTATTACTTTTTGTTGCAAACAATCGATTATTTATTGCATTCAATAATTAATTTGAAATAATCTTTTCTTTTATTACTTTCGATCAGACTTTGCAAACGATTAAACATTATATCAATTATTAGTATTACATAACTTGTGATAAAATACTGAAATAATTATATGAATTGACTAAACATTATATAAGTATTGCTTTGACTGTATGTATGTATGGATAGGATATCATCTCTGAATCATCTCTGCTCTAGTCTATTATTGAAATAGTATCAGGTCTATTTCCATATTCATCTCAATCCAGGCCAATTCAAGCAAACCATTCGCATTTGTTGACTAGACATTCAAATATCAAATATCAGTATAGATTTTCGGCATCAATATTAATATTAATGTTAATGTTATTCATTGAGTCATTCAGTTGAATAATAATAACAACAATAATAATAATTGCGGTTCTGTTCGCTTGTATTGCAAGAGTAATACACACTTTGGCCGCTGTTCTGCTCGTATGAGATCTCGTCAACAATCAGATCGCAAACACATATTGAAAGCGATTCTATGTCTCAATCAATAACGTCTACCATTTGTTTGACATACTTTGACAATGCATTCAATTCTGCACAGAATCTGCTCAACACAAGTGGTGTTAAGAATATTATATTTTATATTCAATTCAATTCTCAATATATTTTAAACTGTTTTGTTGGCAAAAATGATATATTTTTATTATACTGAGTATACGTTTATTTTGAATATATTCCATATAATCACAAAAAGCGTGTTTTGAAGGAATTTTTTATTTGATTTCACTGCACATTCACCATAATGTTATAGAAAAGGGATCACCAGGATCGTTTTTTATAACAAATTCTGGCATTAATCTTGCTTAGATATAGTAGTCCTCTTTAAAGATGATCTTGATACTCTTCATGTGTAAACTCATTTTTGGTCAAATTATGTTAATTTGGAAGAAATTCGGTGAAAAATAAATCCATGTCCTATCAAATTGGCCCCCCTAAACCTTTACCCCCAGGCATAATATTCCATTGCAATCCATATTCTTTTTAGATTTATAACAGATAATAGATATTCAAAAAATATTTTTGCACTGAATTCTGAAATCAATGGTTTTATTACAAAAATAATAGTTTATTATTAACCAAATTCTCTGCTATTCTACTATAAAGGATGAAAAAAATAGTAATTTAAGTGTCAATAATACTCGGACTCAAAGTTGAGCTGAGTTGCAGAGAAGAGAGTTGACTGGGTTTATAACAGAGCTTGCTGAAAATATATTTGCCTAAACAGATCAGTTTTAATAAATAAAACTGTCCATGCTGTTTTGAGTTGAGCCTAGGAGCCATTCAAAACAGATCCTGAACAAATACGTCTCAAAATAAAACTTTGACCTTCTCTGGCCTTCTCTGGCCTTCTCTGGCCTTTTCTGAATCTTCAATGAATTAGTTTAAGCGCAACAATGAATATAAGAATTTCTACAAAAATGTTGTTTTCATTCTCTGTTGAATATTATCTCTATATTTGTTAAAAAAATATTTTCCATTGAATTACAAAAAAAGTTAATTAGATTTGGATTTGAGTCAAGTAATGACAGACTCTTATTGATCTATAAGAGTATATTATATATCAATAACTAATTGAAATAAAGCACAGAATAGTGTATAACCTGTTGTTGTATTGACTTTTCAATCAATAATTTTATTACGAGAATACCAACAGTCCTACCATTTATTACATGTTTAATAATGCGCTCAAACAGACAATAATAGTAAAGATATGGATCCGGGATATAATCCAATTTGGATCCAGGATATAATCCATTTATAGAAGTGAACAAACTTTTATATAGACATAAAGTATTATTTATTATAAGATTCAGATTATATTATATTATATTAATAATAGAATTTATAAACAGTTATATTTTGTACCTCTTTATCAATAATAAATGTTACTATAAATTAAGCTTGACCATATCTAGGAACAAAGTAAGATCTATTGTACTATTCTTTGATTATTTTGTAGACAAATATTTTGCTTTTTTATCATATAATTTATAATAAAATGTAATGTTGCCCAGTTCAGTTCAGTTCAGTTCAGTTCAGTTCAGTTCAGTTCAGTTCAGTTCAGTTCAGTTCTGTTTACGGAATCAATACTGTATTCAATACTATTCATCCTTTTTATAGTTCAAGTCTAAAAATATGACTACTTTTATGCAAATAAATCGATTTCTTAGCATATCTTTGGTTAACAGTATGTAAACATTTTTGAAAATATTGAAATGTTTTTTAAAGAATTGCTAATATGTTTTGAAATGTGTTTAGTATTAAGTAGGGATATGCAAGGAGGGCATAGACAAAGTACACCATTTAAAATTGACAAAATACTCCTGTGCTTTGAGGCGAGCGATAGACCCCTCTCTCCTTTTACTCGCGGCCTACACCAAAAATAACCGATTTTGGCCCCATTTCGGCTAAAAAAGCTTAATTTAGCTCCAATTTGAACAAAATTTCGTCAAAAGCGGCCATTTTTGGCGGCCATCTTGTTTGCAATTTCACCCCCTGCTAACCCCCCGAGTTTTAATGCAAAAATCCGCCATTTTACCCCTCCCTATACTTCCTGTCTCGGCCGACCTGGCACATCCCTAGTTTTAAGTGTTACTGTAGCTCTCTCTCTCTCTCTCTCTCTCTCTCTCTCTCTCTCTCTCTCTCTCTCTCTCACTCACTCAACGTATTGTTCGTATAACTAATGAATTCAGAACTTAATTAAATAGAATTGTATTATAAAAGAAAAATAAATGAAATGAAAATTGTATTTATTCGACATTAAGAATCGATACTTGAATATACACTATATCTGAATCTCATTCAGACTCATCTAATCAAATATACTGTACAAACAATTGTGATGACAAGGGAGAGAGTCTATCCAAGTTACCACTGAGGCATTGAAAATGGACCCAGTAATCCATTTTTTGCTTTGAAGACATAGCAAGTCTGCGATCATTGGTCTCAACATATGACAAAATGATTGCAGCAATATTTGACCCATGTTAGGTTGAATCAGGTAAATTAAGAACAACCAAGGCTAAATTAACCCTAATTTATCTAGATGTTATCAAATTAAGTTGAAATTTTGTTTTTGAGGGTCATTCATCCCCACCCTCTGATATTGAGCCGAATATCACGCATTTTGCTTCTAGGTTTGCTGAACTTGGTCATCCCTGATGTATAATGTTAAGCATCGTAGGAGTTGTGCAGTAATATTGGGTACGAAAGCACAGAATATAGAGATTAATCGAAAGTAATCAATAGAATAGTAATGAGAATAGGGATGAACAGGGTAACCAGGGGATTTTATGCAAAAACTCTCCCTGAATCTTCAACAGGTGTTTTCGGCCAGATTCAATTTGTTGTTAGTAATTCACATAAATTGACCCGAATACATTTTAAATCAGCTCATATCGATTGTTAGTCATTAATTTATGGCTTCAAACCGAAGTTCTAGTGCAAACATGTCAGTCCACATATACTGTGGCCTACTGCAAGCATACTGTTCCCATATGTGAGCTTTGAAGGCAAAAATCCGCCACTATATCCACTGGACGAGCTTGGTAATTCTTATAATGAGATGATGTATTAAATAAATCATTAAAACATCAATCAATGTCTGAAAAGTGCGCCTATTATTAGGACACAAGTCATGTATCATATCGTGTATAATAGGCGTTGACTTTAATTATTGTATAATCGTATGAAATGATTGTATAATATATTGATATCATATTATATTATATTATTCCATATATTCTTCCACTACTTCTCATATTAGACGCAAGATTTGAATCTTAAACTACACAAAAACTACAGGGGGTACAATATTGAATCTGGTCTTATTTGAAAGAGGGATAGTGGAGGTTTGACAAAAATTATATATGAAAAATATCCTTGCACAATTCAACGCTAGATTTGAAAACGCTGAAATATTGATAATTCTATTAAGAACATGGTAAATATTCGATTCGAGCGCCATTCCTATATCCACAAAAATGTTCCAAAAATCATCTATCAATACTTCGAATTGATCAATGACAAACCTGGTATCACTTACATCTAAAAAATGTGCATCTGATTCGAATAAAATGAGTCTTGCTTACTTTGATTATTGATATAAACAATGTTTCTACATTTTCCAAATCTAGCGCTTTGAATTGTGCAAGGATATTTTTCATATCAAATTTTTATCAAACGTCCTCTCTTTCAAATAAGACTAGTGTCAATTTTGTGCCACATGGTTTTGCTTACAAAATTGATCAATGGTAAAAAAACAATATTTCAGCTTTCTCGAATCTAGCGCCTTGAATTCTTTTTTCAATGATATTTTTTTTTATCCAGGATCAATGTATGATCAATTGGTTAATTCAATTGAAGAGTTGTTTACTCAATACAAGTGTCAAAACCGAATGGATTCATGTTTTAGACTAGGGGTGATTCACATATTACGTTCGCACTTGGGGGGAGGGGGGGTGTCGGCCAAAGCGAACTTTTGCGAACGAGAGGGAGGGGAGGGGTAGAGGCCTTAAGAACGTTCGCATTTAAATAATTTAAGTAACTTAAGGGATTAATTTTTATCAAAGTTAATCTTTTGATAACAACGGTTTGATAACAAATTTTGAATAAATATATGACTTTTGAATAGAAATAGTATTATTTCCAGTTTTTGAAATATAACTGCACTTCAAGCACTATTTCTAAAATTATTGTCGATTCCATGTTTATAATACATGATTTAAACGATTGATTTAATTTTAATTAAATTATTTATAAATATAGTGGTATTTTATTTTATTTCTTAGGGGTGGGGGGGGGTTAGGGACATGTGAACATAATTTTTTAAAATGAATACACATGCGAACAATTGCGAACATAGGGGAGGGAGGGGGTCTAGATTTTTTAAAAAGTGCGAACGTAATATGTGAATCACCCCTTATATCTATCCTTTACTCTCACTCTTCAGTTAATAATAATCTCAATAATACTCTTATTGTTGTCAATATGTTTGTCATATCTTGTGTTTCGATATTTGAAATCAAGAAAAATGTGTATTCTTTTGGGGATTTGGGTTTAGGGATCTGTAACCAACCAGGTAGTGTGAGCCCAGCCTTAGCTGTTTTTGTTTAACTTATTTTCATATAAAAATTAGAGAGACTTCTGGAACATCCATTCGACTGCACATTATCAGTGTGTCAGCTGAAAGGCCTGATGACCCCTTATTAACACAACAGAATGTACAATAGCCTGCTTTCAA
This sequence comes from Eueremaeus valkanovi, assembly GCA_034693305.1. Lineage (NCBI taxonomy): Eukaryota > Metazoa > Arthropoda > Arachnida > Sarcoptiformes > Eremaeidae > Eueremaeus > Eueremaeus valkanovi. The sequence continues at coordinate 13,210 of JAQIWA010002408.1, forward strand.
GTAAGAGGTGTTTATGGATTGGTATGCATTGAAAGACCAGATGGTCTTAAGGTAGTGTGAGATCATTTGGAGCTGAAATGTGACAAAGAATATGTGAATTCATGTTATTATAAATATGAGTCAAATATGTAATGATGTGAAGGATTCGGAGAATTTGTTAATAAAATTAAATGAATTGAAAAAATTGTGTAAAAGTTTAGACAAAATTAAGTGTATTTTAAATGAAAATAATAATAAAGT
>JAQIWA010002409.1:0-13447 GCA_034693305.1 Eueremaeus valkanovi
TTTCATTATTTGATAAACACATCCAAACAGACAGAGAATATTCAATACAATTCTCGCATTCAATTGCATTCTTATTATATATAATATTCGCTTAAATTTATTCTCAATTAAATTCTTTGAAAGCAAAAACTATACTGAGTGACGACGCAAGACACGAGCAAGCCAAAAACAATATTGCATGTTGACTATAAAGGTGTGGTTATTAAATTCTAATCAAGTTCCTCCCTTCCAGGGCACTTAATTTATTGTAGTCGTTCTGAATTACACTCATAAGGTCCCTCATCAAGATCCCCACTTACCGCTGCGATCTTATCCATTTCATTTCCCAAAATTTCGCTAATTTTTCGACTCCATTCGGGCACCCTTTCAATCCTGGCCTTATGTCCGCCCTCCGGGTCACGCCCAGTGTCTATTAACACCTGAAATCCTCTCACATATCGCTCGACCTTTCCCTCTATATGTTTCTGCTTTTGGTCGAGTTCAATTAACGCCTCCCCAAAGTTCTCCGCAGACACTACTAAATAGTCTGGGTGAGAACTGTGACCGGTCTCGGAAAAAATCAACCCATTATCAGTGCAAATGATTGAAATTAATTTAATTTGACCAAACGATTGAATTTGACCGAATGATCGAATTTGATCGAATTTGACCGAATCATCCGATTTTACCGAATGATCAAAATTGGTCGAATTTGACCGAATGATCTAATTTGATCATTCAGTCAAATTCGATCATTCGGTAAAATTCGATCATTCGGTCAAATTCGATCATTCGGTCAAATTGGACAATTCGATCGATTTCGATCATTCGATCAATCGGTCAATTTCGATCAATCGGTCAAATTCGATCAATCGGTCAAATTCGATCATTCGGTCAATTTCGATCATTCGATCAAATTCGATCATTCGGTCAAATTCGATCATTCGATCAAATTCGATCGTTTGGTCAAATTAAATTAATTTCAATCATTTGCACTGATAATGGGTTGATTTTTTCCGAGACGTAATTCCTGTTATATATATACCATTTTAATGGTGACGCAAGTGAAAATGATTTTTTTGATTCAAGAATATTCGCCTTACTTATAAGTTATTACTGTATTTCAAATCTAATTTGTTCTTCAGTAAAAAGAATGTGATTTGAGATCATGTGCCGTACAGTTGTACAGTTGTATTGATTGTAGTGTATGCTTGAGTTCAATAGTATTTGCATTTCATTTGTTAATACTTTTTCGATATCGAGTTTTAGTTAATTTCTTGAAAATCACTTAAATTATTATCAAAATGTTTTGACTCAATGCACAATTGAAGTGACTATTAATGACTGTGTATTAAGATTATTACAAATGAATTAAAAGGTTTTTTTAAGGAATAGCTATTTATTTAATATTGTGTTTCGACTCATTTTTATATCCCATTCGTATCTATTGTTTCAGTATTTTCTAAATTCAAATAAAATACTGAAAACTATTCTGAAAAGAGATTACTATTGAAAATATTCGACCGAAAGAATTGTCTAAGAATTACGTTCTATGAATTGCTTTATCGTAGATAAAATAAAGGTCCAGGGCTAATGTTTGCCAGAGGTGGACGAGGGAGCTTAAGCCTGGCAAACCCATTTGAAACCTTATCCAAGGTGACTAAAATTTTCAACCCTAATCTCATCTTAAAAGTATACTGACATGAGCAAGTTCATTAATAAATTAATAATAGCAAGGCGAATTTATTTTAATTATTTACCAAATAATTCAAAATAAAAGTAAAGCAAAAATATATAGTTTTGTCTGACTTTTAATCGATCAATGATCTCAAAAAAAGATGACATACAGGAGATTACATGGCTTAATAAACTTAGAAAGTTTTAATTACCTGGCGTAGTAATTAGGATTAGTCACATACTGTTGCATACATTTGCTAAGAGTGCCAGTCATTGGAATAGCATTCAAATCTCTTTTCTTGATTTTTCTGACTCTTTTGTGAAAATAAATTCCGATTAAACTTAAAGTCAAAACAATTAACAGAACGACAATTGATATGAATATGTGATTGAATGCCAATATATTGATATTCGATCCGATCTGCTGTTGATGTTGGCTATGGTTTTGATGTTTGGATGTGTTCTTATGAGATGTTAACGAAATAGTTGTCTATAGAAAGAAACAAATAAATAAAAATTATATAAATTATATTATATATGAACTGGATTTTCAATTACAGACTCTATTCGTTGAATTGTGAATAATTCTAGAAAGGATTTGATAGAAGAACTTAAAAGCAATTCTTCTCAATTGCCTCAAATTTCCTTATTCTCAATAAGCTTGATCATTTGCCCCAATGATCACATACTCGACAACTTATTGAAACTTCCTAACAGTCAGTTCAGAGACATTACAGAAAGGTCTGAAAATGCACTACAATTTATTGCCAATCTTTTCAAAATATTTCTCAAATTTTAACTAAAAATTCAGATATATTTTGATATACTATAGAGCGCCCCAATAGCTCACTGATAGAGCCCAAGACTTTCAGCTGGAGAGTATATTGAAAAATATACATGGTGATTGATGCTATGGTTGAATATAATTCGAAAACTACTACCTTGATTTTGATCCACAAATTATGTCTTACAACCACACAATTTTACAAAGATCAAACTAATATACTTGATGAGTTGCTACGGGAAAACTAGTGGTGAAGTTAAATTGAAAATTTCATGAAATAAACTTCCACTGCCCCTTGTTAAAATGAAATAATGTTTAGATTTCTATTCCTTGTAGTTTTTCTGTCCAAGCTATTTTAAATATTGCGTCAGTTAAACCTAGCACTGTATATGCCTAGTACTGTATGTGTACAATATTAAATTTGTGCTGGGCCAGCACAGACTCTACTCATTTTCAATTACTCTATGCCGTAGATTAAGTTATTCTGATCTTAGGCTTCATTTATTTGGTAAGACTTATAAATCTATATATTTTTCGTCAACTCTTTTAATGCAATATTCATTCGAATTGATTATACAATCGATTGAATCGATCGCCAGATAAGTAAACAAATTTATTTGATCACAAAAATTAATGAATTGAATTGAATAAGTAATGAAAAGTTGATTGGGCACAACTGAAGCTCAATTCAAATCAAAGCCTTACAACATCTATAAGCTATTGATTTTCACTTTATTTATAAATTGGTCGCAATATTTGTGCAGACAATGCAATCAATACATTGATTCATACAATTACTAATTTTATATGAATTATATCAAACATTTCTATCGTTCCTATCATACCATTGAGTCAATTAGGTTTACAATTTTGAAATTTATCACCTAGGACTTATGTATTCTATATATAAATTTGTAGCGGCACATAAGCATTGTAACAGATCGAAAAGGCACATGATCAAAATTACGATTCTAGTTTTTTCATGTTTTGAGCTTCTACGATTTCAATAACCCTGGCACTTTATATATTTTTTGAATCAGCAAAAGACGTGAAATTTTATGGTACTGTACTGGAGGTGCTTGATCTTATTAAACTATGTTCTTTAATTTGAAAAAAATTCCAAAATCCCGTTGATAATTTTATTGAGCTTGATTAGACGATAAAAATTATATATAACTTGTTTGTGCCTGTTTAAGGGTTCTATTGAAAAACTGAATTCAAACCAATAGAATAAGCTGGAAATCCAGGGTCTCCCACTTAGAGCGGTCATCGGCCGCTACAAAATATATACATAAGTCCTAGGTGATAAATTGCAAAAGAGAAAATCAGAAAACTCGAGCACACATATGATAATCGCCCTGGGTGTCCTGTAAGCAGTGAATGCGAATTCACTAAAAGTCTCAATACTTATGAATAAATTTATATTCTCTACAATCGATATATCAATAAATCCAATCGAATCTGAATTTCAATGTATTCATAGACTCACTTCGTTATCCTCCGGTGGCTTGATAATCATCTTGAACAGTTGATTTCCACCGAAAGTGGCTAATGTTGAATCAGGGTTGATCGGCGGTGGCTCTATTTCCGGCTGAGTTTCTGTTTTTATATGAAAAGTCGACAAAATATTAATTATATTTTTAATTAATATATCGAATATAAAAATGTTTTCAGAACTTAGACATTAATTACTAATAGTTGGCTAAAATAGAGACATAACCAAGGTCAACAGTCATGTTACATGACTCATGTAGCTCTTATGTTACGCAAGAGAGTGATCTTTTTAGTAGATATGGCCAAGGGGTGGTTGGTCAAAATATCCCCTAGGTTTTCGAGACGAGAATACTCCCTTGTGGTCCAAGGGCAACTTTTAGTGAAATTATCGAATTTTGTAGAATCAGAGACTACATTGACTGTCGGTCTGACAAATAGTCGAAACATATAATAATTCTAAGATTGCATTAATTCTTATTTGAATTGAAATCTTACTAAAAATTCAGTACTGGTCATATGCAGTATATTGTATTAAAGTTTGTTTGGTCTGCGATAATCACATTTTCAAAAACTGCTGAGCGCTTAGAAAATAGCACTTAATATGGATATGAAATCATAATTTGATTATTAGATTCTTTGAAAATTATTTAATAGCAGTACCAGAAGTGCTCAAGGGTGGGTTGGTTAGGTCTCAATACCGTCATGGTAGATAAAATTGACAAAAAAAGGCGAACTACCCGTACCCCTCATAGCTTATTGAAAGAGTCTTTTTTCGGAAGTTTGAGCGAAATTAAATTTAACAAAAATTGTTAAAATAAACTGAATCGGGTCCTTTTCATTTGAAATATTTTCGCCCTTATTTATGCCCCCAATAATTTTGAAAGAAAGTCCGCTATTTTACCCCAAATATCTTATACGTCTAGTGCGTAAGCAGTTTGCATTTGGCTTCCGTATATTTACCCTGTACAGTACAGTACAGTACAGTATTATACGGTACAGTATCTTATAGTCAAATAAAAATCATTTCTTTGGTATAATTGTATTCATATGAATAATATTTTTATTTACTTTCTGTAAAATAAATATTTTTCCAAATCCTACGCAAATCCAATCGACGATCAAATAAATAAGAATTGGTTTGAAATCATTTTTTCATTTATGAGAAGTATTAATATTTATTAAAAAAAAGTAATAAATAGTTATATAAATATGAACTCTATTTTTAGCACAACTTCCGACAAAACAAATTATTGCAAAAAAATTCAATTGTTTATTCCTACAAAATGTTTATCTAAATTGATCAAGGATGATTGAAGATATTAAAAAACCAAAAAAAAAATCAAACTACAGAGTCTGAAATTCCCGTTGATTTGATCCAGCATCATCACCAAAAATCATTACTTAACTTAAATCACTCGAAGTGTGTTCAATAATATGGTAGTAAATACTGCACACGAGAGGACTGACCTCTGAGTTTGGATCTCGAATCTGCGACGAAGTTCAGATCCTTAACCCCTGTCTGAGTCGAAAAGTCAAACCAAAAAATGTTATAAAATAAAGTGCAGTTAAGTGTAAATCTGTTCATGTTTATAGCTTCATAATTGCATATTAGCTATAGTACTGTAACCGACCCTACCTTCAACCAGCAAACCAGTCTTCATGTCTTCATGTCTTCATTGATATGCAATTTATTATTAATATATTTGTATCGAGAGATGAATCCAAAAACAATTGAAAGGATCTAAACATTTGAAGATTATTTCAATTCCTTTGAAAACTTAATAAAATTGAATTGTTTTTGAAAACAATTTGACAAGAATAAATTTTGTTTCTGCTCTAATTCAGAGATACCGGAACATTGTTGTTGGCAAAAGAACATTTGATTATCCCTTTTCTGCGGCTCTGGTTCTTATGAATGTTGAATAAACAATATAATCGTATTCACTGTCAGACTATGAAAATGCAATCATTTTTCTGAAGTCAAGTCTCTTATATCGAAATCATATTTAATATATTTTAAATGTCTAAACAGATTACAGAAAACAAATTACAGAAAATCATTTGAATGAATATGTTTTCGGTTTAAATAAAATATTTTTTATTGCATTTCTAAAGAATATTATAATCAAATCAAATGATTCGGAAGAGATTTGCGACTTATATATCTAAATAACGTCTTCATATCATACGAATCGGTGTACAAAGAAAAGTCGAATGCAATCAATTTAGGAACAGCTCTGACCAGAGATAGGCAATGGCTCTGACGACAGGGGGGGTGAGCCACAAATTTGGGCAAAAGGGTTGCAATGAATCGATTTTTTTTGCCAAAAAGTGTCTCTAAATCATCGAAAAATAGAGAGGGGTCAGCCAGCCAAAATCTCAGGGATGTTACCCCCGTATTCCTCATTGCCTATCACTGGCTCTGACGCAATTCAGACACAGTTTATTTGCCAGTTTAGTTTAGAAATGTATTTTAAAAATCAATCGAATTTTATCTTATTTTTAGAAAACTCTTCCAAAAGATATTCATTGAAAGGACAGACAGTGTAGAGACAGTGGGAATGGATATCAGTATTTGTTTATTTGGATTAAAGGCTAATAAAACTCTGTATCTTCTATGTAATACGAGCAAGGTACAGTAGATGTATATTGTATTTCTTGCTTGAAAACAATATGAAAAGATTATATTCATATTCAAACAAATTAATCCAATTCGTGAGAACTCGACTAAAGACTGAACAGAATTTCTATTTTACCAAATGTAAGCTTTCTTATTGACTAAGATGTGACAGCAACAACATACCAAGGAAGTGCAGCAGGGTAATATGGAATTCTAGGATTAATCATAGATACAGTATATAAACTAAATTCTAGGAATTTTAGTCGTTTGAGAAATGAATATTTTAAAACTAACTTATTCTTCGTTTTCGAATATTCAATACCGACCAAGATCACTTATACTTAAAAGATGAGCCCATATCCAGTGCTCATCTCGAGACCTGACAATAGAAGAAAATAGAGAGACAATGATTGCATGAAAAACAACATAAATGTAAGATTTTATGAAAGATTGAGTCGAAATAAAATATATATCGTTTGCGGCGAACGCATCGTTAATCAGCGAACCGGCAATGCGTTCGAGTGCTCTAAGACTCTAAGACTGCTCTACTGTATGTCTTGTGTTTTGTGTTGAGAACAACTGCGAGCATAAGTGTAGCCCATATTCTAAATGATGATAAATAATGCGAACAAATCTCTACACAAAACCAAATTCAGTGAAACTTTTATGTCAACACACACTGAATGAAACAAAATCTCCGCAAAAATGACTATTCATTTACCTTCGGTTAGACATTAACACAAAAATATATTAAAAGAAAAACTTAAGTAAACAGAAAAAATAAAAACTAATTCATCGCTTCATTCATAAGATACTGAAATTTGTTTCCTAAATAAGAATAAGATCTAAACAGTTCTGATGCTATTTATTCGGAAATAAGTGAACTAAATGTGAATATAATGAGCGGCTCTGACCTCTCCTAAAGAAATCTGACATCATTTGTGAGATATTGATAAATAGTGCAGAAGTTATTTCAGCTCTCAGTCCGCTCAGCGAAAAGTTGTGCGAATCAGTGACGCCATACAAATGTTGAGTTGTTTTGTAAAACTAAAATCGATATAAAACAAACTGTGCTTCACTCAATTCCTATAATTATTAATTCCATGAAAACGGCAATCGATTAGTACAAGAAAATACATAATATGTGAACACCTGATGCCTATCAGTGCTAATTCGAAACTCCATTCCATTGGATAACTATAGAACTGATACTTTAATCTTATATATTGTAGTTGTGTTGCATATGCTGTAAGAACGTACGTGTATTGTATGAGAGTCCAGAGTAAACAAGTTATAGTAGTCGGCTTATTTTTAAAAATATCTAAAATTTTGATGACCTGGAGATAAAACAGAACTAAACGGTCTCAAACGGTTATAGAAAAGCAAAGTTTGTGCCAGGTTCAAAGAATCATGACTCGAAATAAAAAAAATTCAAAACATTCAAAAATGAAGTTTTAGTTGAAATAATCCAAAATTGTAACACAATGTTGACCGATGGCCCTGCAATGCATCAATGCATCCGAGCACAAGTTGGATACAAATCGCACTAATTTTAATATTGAGGAACTGATTGATTCAAAAGCGCAAATGATTTTTCTATTAATTATATTATAAATTCATTTTTTTGGTTTAATGTTTGATTTTTATTCCAAATCAAAATCAGATTCGAACCTGGGCAGAAACTTTGCTTTTCATACAACGCTTATCTGTCGGTATATTTATGAAGCAAACTGTAGAGAGTTTAAGCACAGTATATAATAATTATTAACAAATTATATTAAATATTTCATTGAAAGTCCAATATTTATGAATTTTGTCGGCAGTATAAGCAACAAATCAAATGTCATTTCAATCTGTAGATGACATAAGACTCTTTAAGTCATCAAATTCATGATTAAAATGACCCCGCCTTATCTGAGGTAGAGTAGTGTAATGGCCTGAAGCAGATAAATGGTATTACTGAATTGCTCCAGCAATAAATAATATATTAATAGTTAATTTCATTCAATTAGAGCTTTGTTTGCATTAATTATTATTAAAAAAAAATATTTTTAAATTTTAAAATTTGACTGATTTTTGAACAATTCGTATAATAATATCAATAAACAAACGACTCTATGATCACTACAGTACAGTACAAGAGCTTATATATATATTCAAAATATCAAATATTAAATGACTATGGGATGAGCAAGATGGCAAAAGATAAGCATGGGCATTTTTCAAATTGAACTCCAAAAAATCGCAAAATATTAATAGATTTGGTCGACAATCAAGGGGTCGAAAACTCATTGGAAAAGATCACTTGATTTCTAGCTGAAGAGTGATTTCGCCTCTACCACTGCACCCTTGCACATCTCTACTATAAAACGAATGAATTGACTCATTCAAAATTGGTGTGCGTCAGCACATCTGATCCAATGCCTTAGGCCTGTACTCAAAGATTTCTATTGAACCGACAGATGAAAGAGAGTTTTGTTGAAATAAAGCCTCGGATTGAGTCGAGGCCAGTCTTATGGCCAAATACACTGATTTTATAGAATTATTTTACCAGATAGTCCTATAGTCATATAGTCCTTGGCCATTCTATCAATTTATTCTTCAAATAGTGGCAACATTTTCATAAATTTGTTTTATTAGACAATTCTGATTAAGCCTATACTCCGAGCTATTAATAACTTGATTAGATCTAACAGTTCAGACGGGGTCTGATTCTTACCAAGGCAGAGTTTATCTTAAGCTAGCTTCTTAAGGGTATCATAAGGATTCTGAATTTAAGCTAGGTACTTTAGCTATTTACTGAAGTACCGTTAAGGGGTGTTGCAGTAAAACATTTGAGCGAATGGTATAATGGATTAAAAGAAAGCCTTTTGTAATAGAGTAAAGTGCTCTTACAATCCAATCTTTCGCAGCAATCCTAAACATTTTGCTCTGGTAAGTGTCTAAATCATACCCTGAACTTCTATTGCTATTATTTTATTTATAAGATGACTGAACTCAACAAAAACATCGAATAATTACCTAATTATATAATACCTGCAAAAGAATGTATTCTACTGTACAGTAAAGCACAGCCCCATTAGAAAACATCTTTTTTAACCGTTTATATACTTTTGTGTACTGTATATCAGAACTGCTTGTATTTTGTTATATATCTTTGTTCTTAAGATATTGAGCCAAAAAAATATGCAAATATTTGAGGCAATACTAGTGAAGGCATTGTGAGTGCAGAACATTTAAACTGAAGTTCAAAGTAATGCCTTCACGGCTCAATGAGGAAAAGTGTGGCACTATTAGCACATACTGTAACCACTTTTTGCATCTCTGCTCAGAATAAGTGTAAATAAAATATAAGTAAATATTTTTTATTTTCAAAGACTTAAACGATTTTGAGTCACTTAAGTGATTAAGTGCCGAATGCACTGACCGTTTCTGTTTTCACAAGACTTTGTCGTCGGATCCACAGGTTTCAGGTCTTCGCAAATACATTGAAAACCATCTTCAGTGTCGAGACAACCGGCCTCTGTCTCACATAAAGCCGAGTCCATCGCATTGGCCACATAGCACTCGTCGATAACTATGGGATTTAATAGAAATGATAATTATTTGAATGAAAATCGGTTTCGAAATCAATTTTAATATTATATATAATTCAATATAATATGTAATTTGGTTTCATATCAGAGATAGGCAATGGGGGGGGGTATACCCCTGGGATTTTGGCTGGCATACCCCTTTATTTTTCGATCTTTCTGAGTAAAAAACTGGAAAAGGGGGGCATTTTGTCCCTCAAAGGTGATTTGCATGACCAGTGAGAATTTGCCAATTGTGGAGAAAATGTGTGTGGGTAAGTTTGGGTCAATTGTTTGACTTCGAATCCACCTTTCGTACTGTACTAATCAACTGATTGACTCATTTTAAACAACTGATCTGTACAGTGGACTACTGTACGGGTGTGAGGCCAGTGTGTGCTTTACAGTAAAGCATGAAACTCTGAATACACATCAAATGCTAATTCTATAAATTGTCTAAATGTCAACATGCTTAATTTCATTCAAGAGCTCAATTGCAACTTCGTATAAGGTATTCGATTCAGAAAAATGAGAATCGAACAATTTATAAAAGAAATACGAACTGTATCAGTTTCACTATCAGATCAATATAATCCTCGCAAAAATTTAAGGTTCATTTAAATTGATATGGATTACCAAATTGAAATGAAGAAATCAATGGAAATGACATGAATTGAACAGATATTGCTATTCGAGCCCTAATTATAGCGCATTCCAGGACTTCATACGATAGTCTCGATTGGCTTTAATTGAAAAGTTTTGCAATTATATCGGATTAAGACTTAGAAATCTGGAAAAGAGCTCGAATTTGTTGAAAGCTTTGAATACAAGTAACTCATATGACATCAAATACAAGTGAAGGCATTTATGCCAATTTGTTGGCATTATATTATTGATTGACTTGAAATCTCTCAAATAATTTAGGCTCACATTATTTGGGAACTCATTCGATACAGCAATCAATAATCAGATTCAGGACTTCAATAGTTAAGTAATGCTCTATTTTTATCATTTTTCTTGTTATTTGAGATTAAGTTTACATTTGACTGAAGAAAATCTATGACTTCTGGTTTACAGTAATACTTGCATTTGTCGTATTGCATGCATTGCTCGCACAGCACTGGTATGTACAGTATAACTCATACGGCGCTGCCAGTAGCCTAATGTTGTCGATGTCTTATTCAAATATCCGCTTAACTATTAATTTTTCTTTTTATGCTATTATAACTGACTGTTTAATGTAATGCAAGTACAGAACAGATCTAATATCTATGAAAAATATTTCAAACGCTTAGTATTAGAGCTAAATCTTCTGCAAACTTAAGTTTAATTGAACTGACATTAGGCTAACAGAACTCTGTCTGTCATAACTTATGACTCATAACACTGTACAGAAGCGCTCAATACTTAACGATTGCAGTGAATACAGTGTATTCTTATAAATCAAATACCAGTGAATATGTTCGCAATGTTTAAAAACCAATTTTTACAAAGTTTTGATTTTTCTCCCTTTAAGATACTTCCCATCAATATTCAAAAGCCTTGAACCAAAACAAGTCACAAGTCTTAATGAAAAAAGAGTTTAAATTGAAGCGAAAATAATGAAATAATTAATACAAAAATTGGTTCAAACTCTAACATACAGTATATAAGCAATTGTTAATATTTTCTCAATAATAGGACTACAAAAGTGTATATAAAGCATAAGTTACTCGACTGCTATACTTATACTTATATAGCTTATACTCAAAAGCTGTTACTTTGCTTATAGATAGCTTTGCTTTCACTCTACTCTACGTCTATTCTCAATATATTAAAGTAGTTTATTATTATTTTTAACTCAAAAATGATTCAGTATATTATTTCTGTCAAAATTATGACCAATCCTTACAACACATGATTAATGCAAGTCTTTTGAGAGCTCTGACAAAGAGATTCTTCACATCATTTTAAGTTTGATTTATTGATATTTTTATAATTTTATTAATTTTTCCGACTTATGTCTTGGCATTAAAAATAACTAAATTGTTAATCTAACCAGATCTAAATCAAAGGTTACTATATAATTCCTTGATTATTTGGCCTAGTTGTTTATTTATTCGTTGTATTTATATATACAATATCACAGAATTATAGTATAATAGAAATTGTGCTAAAGAATCAATTATTCAAAATGCGACCAAAATCTGTCGGTTTAGATGAACATTCGCTCAAATAGTTTTGATGTAATTTTGACACAATTTCATGTTCAGTATGATATCATTATCTCTGCCAAAAGTCCTATTTCTCTATTTATTCTATTAGTCATAGAATAAGAATAAAAATTATACAAAACTTTGAATTCAAATATATATTAGACATTCAGAGAGGCGGAGCTCAACCGTCTGAGGATATGAAGTAATAATTATTGAGTTTTAGATGGATTCCAAAAGCATTCGGGATTTGGTTTACTTTTTCGCCAACTTATGTGCCGAACATTTTCGGAACAGGGTAATTCCAAAAATAGCTCCAGCATGCAATGGGTATTCGTGTATAACCCCTTCCACAGCACTGTTCTCTGTTGTCTTATTCTCAGAAATCATTTCAGATATAATTTAATAAAATCTGAATAATATTTATTGCAATTTTCAACTTTACAGCTATTATGAGATTAAAGTTAAGATTGAATTATGAAATAGTTCTCAAAATAGTTTATGATCTTTAATTCAAAGCATATTATTTGCAATAGTCTTACAAAAATTTATTACAAAATCGCATTACTCTTATAAAATAATTTTCATCTAATGACCAAGTATTCTCATTTTTAATCAGATGAATATATCTCCTAAAATTTAGATCTCTCCTAATTGTTTTCAATTATAGATGTGCAAGGGAGGGGTATAGACAAAATATCCCCTGAGTTTTGAAATTGTGTTTTAAACTTGTCCTTTTCCCTATGAGTTTCTGGCCCGTAGGTTGGCCAAAATTTTTGTGCTAAAGACATTGAGTTTTTGGTGCCCTCATCAATTTTGAAAAAAATTTCAAAATACTCCCTAGACTTTTTGGACCTTGCATATTTCTAGGTTTTTGTAGTGTGCTTGTACCTTGAACAGATAGTCAACTTGATCATATAGGAAAGCGAATGATAAATTAAATAAGCATTGATGGCTTCAACCTTCTCATCAGTTCTGTTAATTGACATTCATTTGAGTGAATGACTATTTTTCAGTGAATAAAGATTTAATGAGAACTAACAGACGATCGCTAAACAGAAATATATATATTAGGGATGTGCAAGGGGGGGTATAGACCAAATACCCCCCCCCCCTGAGTTTGAGATTT
>JAQIWA010002410.1:0-13441 GCA_034693305.1 Eueremaeus valkanovi
GCCATCGATTTGAATAAATTTAATTCAGTAGTAAATAGTATTAAATGTTTTATTATATAAATATTCAAATCAATCAATAAAAATGTTATAAAATATATTTATACGCATTCGTATGTATTGTATAAATAATTTCTATATTTTTCTAACAAATCAATTGACTGTTTCTAGAATTGAATTGAACTATAATTTAATAAAAAATAATAAAATTATATATATTTTCATTCGTGAACTAAATTTCAAAATAAATCGTTTGAATAAAGTGTTTAAATTAAATAATACTAAATTGAATTATAGAAATCCAGCAAGCTGAGTGAATACCGTGGTGGTTTAGTCTAAAAAATATGCCTAGACAGCACCTAGCTCAAAATATTGGCAACCAAATATAGTTCAGGCGCTTTAAGAATAACCATGCTCATATTATGCTATTTATTGTAATATATGTCATATTTTTAGATAGACCACCCTGCGCACCCCTGCGCAACTTATAATAAATGAGATTAAAATAATAAAAATAAGAAAATTGTTGAAAAATATTAATATTAATATAAAAACGTGAAAACATTAAAAACCAGAACGAAATCGATTTAATAGATGAAAATTTTGTTACAAAAATAGTTTTTAATTCTGTAATCAGAATAATAAAAGTAAAAGAAAAATAAGCAAAACATTTATATACAGAGAAAAAAAGAGTCAATTATTCATAAATTTAGAAGAAATAAAAACTTTTAAACAATGACTATATTAGAGATTTATAGCCAGAAAAAGGGTGTCATTTGAGCTATGGTTTAAGAGAAGCGAATAAATTAAGTGAAACACGAAAAATATAATGAAAATTATTTTCTAACTTAATATTTAATTCTTATGAATGAATTTAATTCGCAAATAATGTTCAGCAAAATTAGTCTCGCTTTGTATAACACGACTGACTATCGGGAATATACAGTGTGTATAAAAAGTGTGTCAATTAGTGAAAAATAAGTCTCTAATCGTAAAGCGCTGTCGGCTTTGCGTTGTAGTCATTAAAGTTCTCAAACAAATAGTTAATAAAATATAAAAAATATGTGAAAAAACTTTAAGGAATTTCTCGAAAATATGTGTGTTTTTTCTCTTTTGTATTATTTGTCATAAGAATAACAATAAATAGTTTTTCAAAATTAATAATAATTATCTAATTGTAATCAAACAGAGAAAAACATAAGTAATTACTTCATTGTATAATATGTGCCAAAACATTGTTGTTTAGTATAATTGTTGTTATTATACAATCTGGCAGTCAGTATAAGCTATACTATTCGTGAGCTTTTAATTCGCAATACAATTAATAAAAACTTTTATTTAGATATTAAATAAATAAAATAAAATAAAAAGTATTTGTTTGTAGTTTTGCATCCATTTAGTGTAAAAAAGAAATAAATTATAATAAAAAATATGTTTAATCAGAAAAAAAAGTATTTAATATTATTTTTTGTGTAATTTCGTAAAAATTCATGAGTTTTCTCGTCCTTTATCTCCTGAATAAAACTCTTCTTCTTATGAAATATACAGTACTTTCAGTTATAATCTTTGCATAAATTATTAATGAAATTATTTTCAGTTCATTAAAGAAAATAAAAAACAAAAATACTTTTTATTATTTCTTTATTTAAGTGATTAAAGAAATTCATTGAATCTAACGAATAGATAAACCGATAGATAAGAGGACAGAGAGTTGTATAGAAAGGGAAAGTGATGTTGAATAAAGATGACATACCTGTCTGGTTGAGCCATCAGGCAGTTTGGCATTGACCAAGAACACTTTCCATTTTAATTGCTTATAGCTGTCAATTGTGGTGACATTTAAATGATTTTGTTTCCAATTATTACTTAAATCCCAATTGCTTTGACTCATATTTGGCGACAATTTATTGTTTCTCCGGAACCGATGTCTACTAATTAGTCTCAGGATATGATTCTGGGACACACTTGTGGCCAGTCGTTTATTCTGGACACTGTTCACCCGATACCGGCGCGATGATTGTGTACTCATATTTGGGATCCAATTATAATTAATTCACACAAAGAATATTCATTAAAATTAATTAATTCCTGAAATTTATGCCTTAATTATGATTATAATTAACATATTTTTTCGCTTCAGTTGTTTGTATTGAAAATCTTGAGTTCAATAGTGATTATAAAATTTTATTTCTGACATAAATTTGATGACAATTTATGATAAGAAGAGGCCTTAAACTTATTTACGGCACAAATCATATCGTATTTTCAGTTTAAGACATAATATGATTCACATTCGGACGTATAATAAGTATATATTTTTTTGCGAAACCTAAGCTTCAGTTGAAGATTCAGGTGAATAGTATGGCTCTTATGGTCATTAGTTGAGAGAAAAATTCGTTGAAAAAGTTTTTTTTTGTAAAATAAACTTTCAGTTGAAACAAATATTCAATGATTTTTCTCTCAGATTTGTGTCATTAGTTTGAATTTAATTGTAGAAAAAATTTGCTGCAAATTATTAACACGTCTTAAATCATTAATCAATGTCTGCTTAAATCCATTGATAATATCCGATATTAAGTACAAAAACACATAAAACACAACAAAAAATATATTTTGTAAACAATTCAGTTAATCCATGAAAATATTAGTTTGACTTTTGCTATGAAAACCAATTAATTCATTAGGAATTCATGCGATTATTATACACAGAATGCTATGAAAATTGATTTTTAAGCCATTAATACGAATGAAAAGAATTATTTCATCAATGAATGTGTGCAACAATTCAATGGTATAAATCATAATTACACTGATTATAATCAGAATTGATACGGGATTTATATTTCACACAAGATTTTTATCCCATGACTGTTGAGAATTGACTTAAGCACGATCATTCTGAACGCATATCAAGTACATTTTTGTTCAACACCGCATATATACACTGTATTATTGAATAACTTCTGTATAAACAGATTCAACGCATAATTTAATTTAAAATTTATTTGTTTCGGAGAAAAAAAACAAATTCTTTCGACAATAAATTCAATGCAAAAAAATGAGTATAAATCAAAAGATGACTTTTTGCTACACAAATAGTATCACTAGAAAAGAGGTTAAAACTGTATAACAATTAGTCAGACGATTGCTTCAGCGCTGATTCAATAGACAGACAGCTCTTACAGCTCATCAAAGTGTGCTTTTTTTGCTGCCAAACAAATAGTCGTTTTTCAGTTTAAAAAACTATACGAAAACAAACCACAAAAATAAAAGAATAAAAAAAACTCATAATTAAAGTGAATAATAGAAAAACATTATATTCGACACCAAAAACGGCTAAACAATTCAATGTTGAGTCAGCACAAGAACAAACACAAAAAAAAGTTTAACAAAAACTTTTTCAAAAGTCAAAGTTTAATTAGAAATCGTCTCAAAATGTGAGTACACCTCAAAAAACAAAACTTTTTTTATTAGTTTTCCAAAAATCTAAGTTCACAATAGGTTTTCGGTTAGTGAGAGCCGAGAGCTGAGAGTTAGAGACATGTAATGTGTGTTTGAGTGTGAGCTCAGAGCACATGAATAACTGTTACAGAAGTGTTTGATTCGCTTCAATGCGAAACTAAGTCAGAGATTGAATGAGTGAATTGAATGCCAGAGAAAGCTGTGAGACGTTTGAGCCAAGGCTGACGAGTACCTGTGCCTTATCATAGCTCTATTGCCCCCACAGGTATGCGTTTTCCACGATTGGCTTTCAGACACACTGATTCAGTGTTTATCTGTTCAACTCTTCTGACACACTGAGAGAGAGAGAGAGATAGCATGAAAGGGATGGCATCTGATCGACAACTGATTCAATA
Source organism: Eueremaeus valkanovi (assembly GCA_034693305.1). Classification (NCBI taxonomy): domain Eukaryota; kingdom Metazoa; phylum Arthropoda; class Arachnida; order Sarcoptiformes; family Eremaeidae; genus Eueremaeus; species Eueremaeus valkanovi. The sequence continues at coordinate 3,855 of JAQIWA010002410.1, forward strand.
TTTGTATTCTTCTTATTAGTCTTGTATTCAATGCTTTTATCGATAAAAATGTTTTTTAAAATAACTTTAAGTATGTCTTCACTGAAGAGAAAATATTTTCCTTAAATCACATATTTGTGTGAAACTGATTGTTAAGTATAAAATATTATACAGTTTTTGATTCACACTCTATATAGTGAACACAATTGTGTGAAATTCATATTTATTATGTATTTTCCACAGAATTGTATTTCAATTAAAATATTTATCAGAATATTAATCGAAATTAAGATAATTTTTTGTTTGTAATGAATTTAATTATAAAAACCATTTTTTACTTTAAGCTTAACTTTTCCTCACTTTTGAATCTAAATGTTTAAAACAAATGTAAGTTTAGTTAACATAATATTATTTTGTCGTTTGAGGCTATTTCTGGTTGTATTGAGGTTTTAGTTAAAAACACAGAAATCATATGATAGAGAAAAATGAAGCAAAAATTGACCGCATTTTTAGCGATGAAGCAATGGTTAAAATGCATTAAAAGTTTTTTTTTATTTAAAGAATAATATCTATGAAAATACACTTTTCAGCTGAAAAATGCATTTCTAATCTAAAAGCGAATAAATTGAAAATTAAATTAATTTCTTTTTTACTAACATTTCGTATAACAATTCAGAACTAAATTGTGTTAAATATAAATAAAAAAAAGTTTTCGGGAGTTTTCAATTAAAACTTACATTTTATTAATTAATTGAAAATATATTTTACTTTTAATCGAAAATTTTTCTGATTATTTCGTTTCTACTTATCGATAGAAAATCGATAATAAATATAATAAATAAAAAGTAAAAACAAAATTATCATTCATTTTACTCACGAAAGGAATTCGGAAATGAATTTAAAGGCTTTGCAAAAATAATTATCTTATTTGACATATATTTAGCCGAAAATGCATTAAATATTTTGTCGTAAAAAATATATGTTTTTATACAACAAATAAATAAAATTATATAAAAAAATGTTAAGAAAAAAGTAGTTTATATGCATTAAAAATTTTTTATAATGTTTTGCATAAATAATTCATTTGGAAAAAAATTCAAATAAAAATATATTTTGACTCAATTTTTTTTATAGCCGTCGCAGACATTTGAATGGATGACAATAATCAGTATGAGTTTTAAAGAGCTATTTAGAGCAGATCGGGCTTACAATAGACGACAATACAGACAATACATCTTACAGTTAAGCCTATCTAATGAATAATAGTTGAGTTCATCGCACTATTCAATACATTTGTGACTTAAATGTATAAATAATTCAATTATTGTTAACTTAATTGTCTTATTCTTATTCTATTGACTCGTATTTGAAAATCTAATTAATTCTAATGAAAAAAAAGTTTGTTCTCAAAGCGATTAACTATAATATAATGGAAGTAACTTCAAACAGGATTTAACCGAGCACAAGCAATTTTCACTGGATCATTTAGTTGAATAATTCGATCGTTTCTGCTGTACCTTGTTTTCAAATTATATACCAGGGTCAGTTTTATTGTTCAGATTAGTTTAGATTTGTGAACAATTTCAATGTAAGCAAGGTGCGAAATAAGTTATAGAATGTTAAAAAAATAATTTCAAATCAATATATTGAGATGGGAGCGAAACAAACTGAATAATATGTGCAAGGGTACAACAAATACATACTTGAACAAAAATTCAATTTGATTACTGATTATTTCTTGGCCCAAAAATATGATCCAGGGTATATATATATAATAACAATAATAGCATTCAATTTTAAATTTACAGTTTTTAGCTATAATTCAAAAACATATTTCTTTTCATCATCTGAGCAATGGTTGACAAGGAAAGTGATTAGGGTATGAATTACCCGTTCAGTTTTGGAATAATTGAGTTGTCTAGTTTAAAAAGCAAATGTTGAGTTGAAAGCAAGGTGAAAAATAGCTTATGGAATATTGAAAAAATTTATAACAAATCAATATATTAATGTAGACTCGAAATAAATTAGATATTATTATTTAGCAAGGATATTTAAGCTAAATGAATAGATTACACTCACTGGATGAATAAAACAAAAAATTACGAAGTTCAATAAATCCAATACCAGAAGTTTGTAATATAACCTTATATTTTATAACAATAATAGCATTCAGTTTTTAATTTACAGTTTTTAGCTATAATTCAAATTCAAAATAAACTTTTCATTATCTGCGCAATGGTTGACAAGGGAAGTGATTAGGGTATGAATTACCCGTTCAATTTTATCAAGGACCACCCTTGAATATTGCTGAATTATTTATTTTTTGATAAATAATATGAACTGGCTTATAATTGTATCCTGTACTTATAATAAAATAAGCTTAAGAAGAATTGTGTTTCTAATTCAGTCAATCAGACAATAACTATAATTTTAAAGTTAAAAATAAATTTTCTTTTAATCTATTAATTGCTTAATAATAGTGATTAGAGTTAGGGATCAATGAGTTTAAGCTCAAACTCCTTATTATTGTTTAATAACTAATTGAATGCATGAATGAGTGAATGAATTCTTACATATTTTCTGCGTAACTGATAAGACAATTGAATATAAGGCGATATTTCGATAGGAATGCCATATAAGGGCTAAGATTTGTTGTGGGCTTTAATGAAAAATTTAGGCGAATTTTCACTACTATTATGAAAGTTATATTCAGTTTAATTGTAATTATATTTAAAAAATAAAATCAAAGATTAAGCGAAAAAATAAGAGAATTATTTCATTTAATGAATTTATTTTTTGCTTTTCGTTTATCTGTTATATAAATCTGATTTTGTTTTTACTCTTTTTTTTTATATTTATATAAAATTCTTATAGAAATAGATTGAAATGTGTTTTTCGGGTTAATGACAAGATTTTCTGTTCCGAACAACTTTATGAATCATTTTTATTCAATTTAATAACTTTTTTCCACTGCTTTTCGCCTTTAATTATATACGTATTCAGTATATAGTTATTGAATAAAAAAAAAATAAAATTTATTTTCCGATTATATAATCTAAATATGCATTTATCATACGATATAATAAATAACATAATTATTGTTATTTAGATAAAAAAATAATTTTATTTATTTTCAAAATTCATTTTCCGCACAAATAGTTGAGTCAATAAAATATTTAATAAACTCAATAAAAATGAAAATATAATCACAAATAATAAGCAATAAATTAAATTAAATTGAATTTCAAGAAAAATTTCAAAATTCCTATTAATTTAAAGAAAATAATATAAAAAGCAAAAAAACATATTATTAAAGGGGTAGCCAAGCATTTCTCACTTATATACCTTGTAGTTTTATGAACAAGGGCAAAGCATGAAAAATTAACTGGTTTTCATCAAAGCTCATTTTTATATAAGCACTACATCCGCATCCCTGCTCTACAAACTATGCTGGACAACACCTACAAATCGAAACCCTGTTAACTGTTAGCTAAACCTCACCGGAGACACACCTGAAACTCAATGCACAAATAGAGTGATAATAACCCCGATTATATTTTGTATTGATTTCGTAAAAAACTCAGTTATCTATCGATAAATGGATGAAAAATCGAAATAATATAAAAAATGTTTATTTAATGAATGAAATATTCGTATTATAAGTATATAATAATAATTAGCTATAAATTTCGATTTTAATCTAATGACAAAACTGAAGGTTTGCTTTGATTTATATGCAATGTTTGCGCAATAATCACGAGTCAGACAATTATTAATTGCATTCTCTCTCCAAATGCCAATCAATTGCTTTTCAAATGCAATGCAATATTGATCTAAATTTCATTGGCTTTCACTCATTAGAAGTGATATTTTGCAATGTATTCGGATTAATGAAACAAAAAAATATAATTATAATTAGCTATCTATACGTTTTGTTCAAACTTAACAAGTTTATATTTCCTTCAAATATTTAGGCCATTTTTTTGCGCATTTTTCGGTGAATTTTAATTGAATTTTATTTTATTGATCAAAAATAACGGCTTATAGAGTATACGATAGTTAAGTGGTTTACACCTGGAACAAAGTTCAGTGTGCTTGACCATTCTCCATTTTGCACATGATCAATTATTTGTTGGTAAAATATTTTTATTTGTCATTGATGTCTATCAAAAAAGTACCTAATTTTGGTGTAAAATATATAATAAACAAGCTTGATAATTAATTGCACCGGTCATTTATATTAGCTTGAATGTTTTTAATGACGCAGTTGAATTAGTCAAAAAAAATTGAGCCATTATAGTTTTTAGCTTTTAATTAAATTAGACTGGTATAGTCTGATGGTTAATCTTGTTAATAAGCTTAAATAAAAAAAATTGAATCTTGCAAGTTATACTGTATGATCATATATTTTCGGGAATTCACCTTACACAGTTTAACAAAAAACGATACATCAAATTCGATTAGTCCTACAAACAATTTCTCCTACAAAATTTTAAAATTAACCAAGTAATTAAACATACAAATTATTCTATATTTATCCAGTACATTTATCAACTAAAAAATAAATTGGTCTTCATAGACATCCAGCCAAAAAATATATTCTACAAAATGCTTATATGACTATAAAAATAGATTTATTGTAAATTTACAGCTTTTAGCGAATAATCAAAGCATACAACAAATGCAGTTAAGATAAAATATCTTTCAGGAATGAACTAGCAAGTAACATGGATTTTCTACTGGCTTAATTATGAACAAGTTCAATCACATTATTCTAATACAGTTATAATATATAATTTCAATTATCAATAAGTGAAATGATATGCAAATTGTTTTGCATTTAATTATAGACTAAATAAATGCAATTATAATCAAAAATGACTAACAATTCAAACCAAAACTTAATCTACGGTTGAATTCATTCAATGCAAGCATTGATTTATGACTTTTTAAATTCATATTTAATTTTCTATTGAGATATAAATCAATTGACAATTAGAGGGAAATATCGATAAACTTAACCAAAAAGATCAATACATATATTAAATATGTCATCGAATGTATTGAATGCACAAAAAAAACTTATCTTTCAATCAGAACTCAGACCTGAATTATAAATAATAATTAAAAATTAATATCGATTTGAATATCGAAGTCAAAAGTGTTTCAATACATAAATCAAATTAGAAATCATTTTTAATTAAAACATAAAATATTAGTTATGACTAAAAAAACATAAAAATAATAATAATATAATTAATGACTAAAATATACAACAAATGTTTTCCTCAATAATTGCAACGAAAAAAAATAAATAAATAAAAATAAAAATCTTTACAAAAATTAATGTTAAGATAAGTTTTTTGAAAATCGAAATAGACTTTCAAAGCGTATGTCAATTACTGGCCATTGATTTGCATTTGAAAATTAAATACAAACAAGAGTTTAATCAAATTAACCCATTTTTAAAAGAATTTACTGATTTTTTTCTGCTATTCCGTACAAAATAACAGAAACTTAACAGACGTTTAATCATTCAAAAACATAATATATAAGTATTAGTTATACTCGTATTGAGTGCACACGTATTGTGTGTTAACACAAAACAGTGAAGAATAAAAATGTGAAGAAAAATAAAGAAAATAATTTTGACATTAATTTAACAAAACTAATGATAATTTTTATTCGATTTTTTATTATTTTAAAGAAATTTTTCCGCAGATATGACTGATTAGAATGAATGGAAAAAATTTTTAAATTTCATATAACTTTACATATGATATGTTAGAGTTAGTAATATTGTAGGGTTGGCCTGGATATAACTGTCACAATTTTGGAAACATTCATAAAACTTTATAGTATCTAGCATACCATAAACAAGGGGTAAGCAAGGTGAAAAATGAGCTTGATAGTGTTGATTTTATTTTTTGAGTTTATGCAATTGCTTTAAATGTTTTTTGCCTAGAACATTATTTGTGCACAGGTAGTATTTTTGAAATAAAAGACTGATATTTTCTTCTTTTTGTTCAATTCCCCACTAAAACTATACTTCAGTTATAAATGATTTCAAAAATAGAATTTTATTTTAAATTTACAGCTTTTGATGAAAAAAATAATTTTACTTCAATTTTGATGAGAAATTGATCCTGAGTGTTCTTGGCCAGTTAGCGTGATAGAAGAATTAATAAGAACTCAATTGTCTGTGCTGTCAGATGACTTTTTTTTGTGTATTCAAGCACTGTTTAAACTTGGAACTTTCTATTCGGCAGAACAGTATACTTAACTGTTTGAAAGTTAACCTGCTAACTATTAAGTTGATGTGTTAACTCCCCCATTGTTCGTTATAATGACACCAGACTCGTATGCAAGGAAAGGCGGAACGGGTTTTCAGGTTCTGGTCATAATTCAAATTAAATAAACCAAGATCAAGCTATTAGAAGCACCTTGCTCATACTGAAACTTCTCCATGCTTGGTAAGATTGTGTTAAAATTGTTCCCTATTCTGTAATTATTATAATTCATAACAAAATGAATGAATATTTTTTACGCTCTATTATATCAATCAATACTTATAATAAATTTTTATATATATATACAAAAAAAAATAATCTGAAAAAGAAATCATTGATATAATTGATAATCAGTTCAAGAAATCTATTCACAAATACAACAAAGAAATAATCAATTCTTAAAGCAATAACTGTTTTGTTAGCTTAAGCACACATTTTGCTGAACAGAAACTGAGTTTTTCTCTTAATTGAGGCCAAAAATGCATCGAAACATATAATAAGAAAAAAGATTAAAATAAAAAAAAATAAAAAAAAGAGACGAAAAAAATGTTGAGAACAGAAATTGATTATATTTTTATCCTTTAAAACAAAAAATAAGTATTTAAGTGATAAAAAACTTCTGTGTGTTTGGGCCGACACCCAGAATGAAAATCGGGTTCAAAAATAACTATAACTTTAATTAATAATAATAATAATACATATGATATGATATGTCTTAAGCTTTAATACGCTATTAGTTTATAATTAAAAAATATTATTATTATTTGTATTTTCTGTTTTGTTTCTTCATTTTTTTATATTTATCTTTGGATACAATTCAAGGAAAATCTGTTATATATTTATCGGTTAATTATTTTTAATCTAAATTATTGATTGAATTGGAAATAAATCTTAAAATTTTATTTATTTTATTTTTGTATAACTTTTTATTTTATTTATTCGGTATATAAGGAAAAAAATTTGTATTAAAAAACTTTTTGATATTTATTTTTTGCTTTCGACCCATGATTTTCTCAAATTATTATTATTATTATTATTCGACTGACCCTCATATAAGTGTATATTTATTGACAAATAAAATAACTGTAATTTATATTTAAGCTTAAGTGAAATCAAATGTTTTGCGTGTTTTGAGTCTAATATTTAATTATAATTATTTGAATCAATATTTATATTACTGACAGTTATACTGATCTTAAATATGTTGACTGCTTTCTCAATCGATAATTCAGTTAAACTATTTATTCAATTAGCGTGAGATGTGCAAGCTAATAAAGGCAATTGACAATAATAACACATTCATTTCAAAATAAGTAAGATTGGATGACTTTTTTGAGACAGGTTAGGCTATGCTTACAGATTCATCCACATCAATTATCTTAATTAAGAAATTAAATGTAAAATGCACTAGGCTATACTGTCGTAACCTTGCACATATCTGAGATTGAATAAATAAAACTGAAATAAATGTGAAAATAGACGACAAAAAACTCAATAATTTTTATTGTGTTACTCACTGTTCGTCAGTTTTTAGGGCAGAGTTTTATTCTATATCTATTATTCAATATAATCTTGCACAAGTCTGTTTGCATCATTATGTCCAAGGTGGATAATCAAATCAGCAAGATAATCTAACATTTTAATCTTGATTATAATAATCATCAAAAAATTGTAATAATATTATACTTTTGATTAAAAACCGGTTTTTGGACCCCATTTTGGTCAATATCCTACCCACCCTTTTACCTGCCTCTAAACCCCCTAGTTTTGCCCAGTTCGGCCATTCTTAACCAGGCTCAAGATTGAATAAATCAATTGGCAATTGTTTTTCATTCAATTACTACATTGATTACACGACTACACTGTATATGTACTGTATATTTGCATCCTTTTGGAGCACCTGGGCTAAAATATTTCTATACACTTCAAGAGAATTAAATAAGACATGAGAGGAATTACAGTATTTTCCTATACCTTCTGTTGACTACAAAATGTCTGAACGAAACAAAATTATATCAATTCTGTGCTGTCTTTCACTGATTATTCTGTTCGCAAGTATTGCTTAAAATGACTTCAATTTAATCTAATTTTGATTTTAATCATAAGATATATGTATTCATGACTTATAGAGCAAATCGATGGTCAAAACAGGAATAGACAGAATAGAGTGCAGAACTACGGCTATCCGGCCGGTTTTCCGAGCAGTCCCATCAATTTTAGTGGCGGCAAAAGACCCCAAAACTACATGTCCTTCCCTGCGGGTGCACCGAGCAGCCCGATAAATTTTAGTGGTGGCAACCGCAGAAACGGCTAAACACTACAGAAAAAACTTCTGTGTGTTTGGGCCGACACTCAGAATGAAAATCGGGTTCAAAAATAGCTATAACTTTAATTAATAATAATAATACATATGATATGTCTTAAGCTTTAATACGCTATTAGTTTATAATTTAAAAATCTTATTATTATTTGTATTTTTTGTTTTGTTTCTTTATTTTTCTTATCTTTTGATACAATTCACTGAAAATCTGTTATCTATTTATCGGTTAATTATTTTTTTTATCTGAATTATTGACTGAATTAAAAATAAATATTAAATATTTTTTTGTGTGACTCACTGTTCGTTAGTTCTTAATCAATGAATATTATTCCTTATCTATATTATAATCTTGCAAAAGTATGTTTGCATTATGCCCAATGTGGTTTATCAAAAGACCAGTTGTATTAAATCAGCAAGATAATCTGACACTTTTGAAAATCAAGACAGTTCAAATATTATAATTTAGGATGAAAACATGGTTTTTGGGTTTCATTTTGGTCACTATCCTGTCCACTATTTAACCTTTCCTAGATTTGCCCAGTGGCAATCCTAAGCCATGCTTAAAATTTAACAAATGAACTGGCTTGTTTTTTTTTATAAAATTTCCTTATTGATCTACTATGCTCCTGAACAAACAAAATGTAAGGCAGAGACAATGAGTTATACTCATAAACTAACATTACAAAGGTTTTGGTATCGTATGGTTTGTACTTTAGACTAATAACTAATCGCTAATAACTGGGGCGATCAATGGGGTCATTGGCTTATTTTTGGCCGAATTGCAGATCATTTGAAAATTACATTTTCTTCAATAAAATGAACTTTGAAATAGAAATATATTGAGTAAATTGATTTTGATCGGGGACTTCCTCAATTCTTAGAATTATTCCATCAATGTAGAATTAAATTTAACCTTTTTTTGGTCTCTGTACAACATTTCATCTATTTAGCTCATCCAGCAAATTTTTTGTACAGTAATTAAAATGTTAGGTTGGTAT
>JAQIWA010002411.1:0-13436 GCA_034693305.1 Eueremaeus valkanovi
ATAAATAAAAATATTTATTTAGAATATATGATGAGAGAGAGAGAGAGAGAGAGAGAGAGAGAGAGAGAGAGAGAGAGAGAGAGAATTGTTTTAATGACAATGTTTTGAAGAAAAATAATTATAAGTTTGAGAAAACAAAAAGTCTATAATTTAATGCCATTGTATTGATTGGCGAATTGATGTGCGTTTCCTATATCTGGTCTGTGAGAACACAATTAGTCAATTTAGAGGTTTTTCAGATAAAAGGCTCGGATATGTACAGCAGTTATCACTTCAATTCGCACTAAAGACTATGACATCTCTATTAGAGTTAAGTTAATAGACGTAAGACATAGACAGACGTAGACCTGGAATGAGTGCTGGAATGCAGTGAATAGTGAACTCTATTTTTATTTTGATCTAAAATTAATTAACCTGAAGATTGAAAGCAAGATAATTAGGCAAGTTGCCTTTTTGTTAAATCCTATTTAATTAGATGCGCTGGCACTGGCGGTACAGTCGGAGCCGCATACACTGGCGAGTGCACCGACGTTTCGAGTGGAGCCGCCGTCATCTGTGCTCTTCTCCAACAAATACGGAACAGTAATCCCGTGCGTAATAGACACCTATGCCAGTGATCTGAAGGTGACGTGGATCACATTAGTCGGCGATACATATATTGATGCATACGATGTGCTTGGATTGCGATTAATCAGAGACGACGGCTCCCTGTGCTTTCCGCCATTCGCTGAAAGCCAATTCAATGATAATATTCATAATACCGGTTACATATGTGTGGGTCAGACACCGTATGGCACGATTGGCAGCAGAGAAGTCAGAGTCAGAGCCGGTAAGCATTCATTCGTATGATATCTTTGCTCAACAAATAATAACAATTTCTTTATGTCTTTTTGTCTAATATTCTGTTCGGAAAGTATGGCAAAGAAATTATTGGGTTTTATATTCTTCTGACAAAAGTCATTCAATTTGTCATTTGTTATATATTTAGTTGATTTCTGGAATATTTTTTATCTTTTATATAACTTTTTTTTATTTCTCTCTCTCTTTTCTGATAAACTCTTTTCACTGATATCTGAGCTGTGTTTGAGTCTTAACTTTTCTGTCAGTATATATACTAATGTATTGTTGAATAACTTATTAACGGCTCAACGACTTTGAATGATATTAGATATGAATTTTTATATACATATCTGTTGTATAACTTTTTCGGAATAAATTATATATTTTTATATTGAATTCATATAAGAATTTATATCAAAAATAAATTTATAAGTTTTCTCATTCATTCATACTGTGCTCATAGCATAGATGCGGCGCTTATTCGGACTTTCGGCACAGAATTGAGTTCAAAAACTTTAAAATTACATTAGTTTTAGCGCAAATGAGATCTCTCTCCGGAGAGAGTGTGAAATGAATTCACTTAAAAACGTATTTAGAGTTTGAAGAGATAGATAGAGAAGACTAGTATAACAGTGCCAGTAGTGTGCATATAGTAACTGTGCCATACTTTGGTATATACACTAACACACAAACGCAACTCATCCGTGAGCTTAATATTTTTAAAAGCCATCCACACATTGTCTGGTGTTATGTGTATTGAAGATTAGATTAGCGGAAAAATAAAAACTTTTTCCTTTCAAACACCTCTTTGGGCACAAAATTTATGTGCAATTTAACGGTCAAAATAATCTTGAATTGAAATATAATAGAAATTTTAGAATAATTTTTGCACAAATATATTATATAAAACTAATTTCGGTTATACAGTAGAGTACAGGCAGTGGAAACACTTTATATGCAATTGTATGTCAATTGTAGTGAAGAAATATATTTACAATTCTGTTATACAATTTTTGTTATACAATTCTGTATTGAATTAATTCCAGGAGAAATAATTTCCATTTTTCCATACATTATATAACATTGCACTCGACATATGCGGATGAGTGCATATACACCACGAATATAACACTTGTTATATCCATCTGTTCTGTCAGTTTATTTTTCCAGCAAAAAAAAGAGGCGCAAAATCTTTGTGTCAGATATACAGTACTATTACATATATATAGAGTTTTTTCTCATCAAAAACTTGTTTCCATTTTTATATTTGGTGTCATTTTTTTGCGCTGCGAAGACATATCAATGTTGAAGAAGAATATTTGAAAGAAAGGGAAAGAGGAGTTAGAAAAATGTTTTTTAAAGTAAAAAGTATTGTCATGTCATTCATTGAGTGCCGCAAACACTACATTAGAATTTAGCTTTTTTTTTGTCATAACCAGAATAGCATAGCATAGTATACATTGGCGATAGTATTCGACTTTTTTTTCTTCCGCTTTAATATACAGAACAATAATATCACACATATATAGGAAGAAAAAAGTGTATAAATATAAGTATAAGAATAGAGTATAGCATAGAATAAGTCTTTTTTCGCTCGAAATAACTCTAATCCAAATGCAAAAAGTCTTGTTATGGGAACGAATGCTAGTGCCTGTTGTCAGACGTTAAGCATGTTATTCAACATCATCTACAGTTGAGCTCATGTATCCATTGGATGCTCTCTTTCCTGGTCGTGCTCTTTTGCTTGTTGCCTTTTCCACTCTCCGAGACATAACTATCCGAAATAGCAAACAATTTCTTATATAAATTATATTTCAGTTTTATTATACAATTTTCATACAAAGCTTATATACTGTTTGCCTATGAATGAAGTTTATAGTAATGTTGTTCTCATTGTCTCATTCACTGTCGTAACCGAGAATTGACTTAAAGGATGCGAACAATTTGTTACGATATTATGATTCATGGGGTTTAACTGCCGGTGCTCTCGATTATACTCAACAATGAATACATGAGTTTTATATACTATCTTAATAGCAGAGATGGCGAAGGAGTGGTTCATTCAAAATCCCCCCTTAGAGAAACTTCAAAAATAAACTCCCCTAGTTATGAAGGCCTGTAGGAAAAATCCCATCCCTGGTACTTTCGCGCAGTAAACAAACAAAATGTGGCCAAATTTCACCTAAAATTGATTGAATTTGATCTAAACTTGTTTATAATTTGGATAATTTAGTCATTTTTAATGTTTTGTTAATATTTGGATGACTATTGTGGAGCCATTTTGTCCATATTTTCGCCCCATTATAGCCCCCACCGCTGACCTTCGATATCCCTGAATAATACAATATAAAACCCTTATATGTGATACAATTTTACTTAATTTTATACATAATTTAACAAATGGTATAAAAATCTTAACTTTTAGAAAAAAAAATTTTGATTTATAAATATTTTATTAATAAATAAAATTATATTCAAAACATTTTCAATGCATGGCTTGATTTTCTGGAGTCATATTATTTTTTATTGGTTTGTACCCAAAAAAATTGATTTAATAATGTTTGCTGTGTTAGTCAGTCGTTTGATAAGCTTTTATTATAAGCAATAACTCTATAATTTAGACTAAAAAATGTATAAAAATTATATTTAACGCAAAATATGTGTGAGAATGAGTGAGCACAGGGAGGAAAGTGTTTTCATAGCCAACCAGTGCAAACATCAGCTCTGGTAGTTAAGATAAAGAGCTGTTATATTTTTCTTTTGGCCTAACCAGGCATTAATCATTAAACGGCACGAATGAATCGATTTTTTTGGTGAAAAAAGTCTTGTATTTATATCAAGTATTTAGGATTTAATACATAAAATACATACAATTTTTTTCTCCCCTTCTCTTTCGTCTCTCTTTTTACTACTTATTATAGTTTAATGTTAATGGTTGTCACACTATGCCTGTGCACACACACACACACATAGCCTATACCCGAACCGAACTTATTCTTCCAGTCCGTCGATTAGCAAATGAGTTAGACGTGTGCTGAGCACTGAGCACAGTTAGCTTTGTTGTAGGCACTGGGTAGGCCTTTGTATGGAAGCACTGGCTATGAAAAGGGAAAAAATATTACTAAAATTAAATTAAATAAACCGACAAATCTATTAGCGCCCAAATGTCATCTATTAAGGCTTAAGTGACCAAATGTCGCACTAACTGATCGATTCTGTTATAAAACTTATAAAATATTTATAAAAACATTTAGTTTTCTCTTTCTCTGTTTGAAAATAACAATAGAATTAATTTATATACAGAATATATATACGGAATATAAATAGAAATTCTTGTTTATAAACAATTCTTTAATAAATTATATTTTCATTATATGTTTTATTCTATTTTTATTTTTTATATCCAATGCTATCGTTACGAATGGATATTATTTATGGAAAAAATCGATTATTTCTTTCTTTTTTAAGTGTAAACTCAATTTTTAGTCATAAATATATTTTTTTTGTGAAAATAAAAATTATATTCAGAAGAATTCACTTCAAAATTCTTGATTCGATTCCTATTACTGATTGACTGGAATTTCAATTTAGTATTTACTGTACTTTGGAGTCAATAAAATGTATGATTGAAATCAAATTATTACAAAAGTAAAAAAAATATTCACAACATTTATATAGAGAGTAAGAAAAAACTAAATTTCGTGGAAAAGAAGGCTAAAGAAAGAGAAAAACTAATAAATTATTTAAAAAATCTGTTCAATCAAAACGAGACAGTCTTTTCATTTCATATGAACGGAAAAGTAGTTTTTTAAAAAAAAGTAATTTTAAATGTAAAGCAAAGCAGAAAAAATGCAATGAAATACTGAATTTGGTATTACATGCAGAGTAGTGATCAGAGATGGCCATGCTAATTCAATTGACTTGTGTGGACCTTGATTAGGATACAACCTGAAGATATTTTTCTGTGAAATTTGATTAAAATTTGTGATATATTTGAATATATAATGAGTTAAAAAATTTGTTTCCGAACAGAATATTCTATTTAACAGAATTTAATTCAATTAATAGATAAGGTCTGGATATAAAACAGACATTCTTTCTAAATAGTATACAGTATATTATGTAATTGATGTTGCAAGCTCAATTCGTGTGACTATTTCTAATATTATAATGAAATATCCGTCTAATTCTGTAAAAACCTGCTGAGCTAATAACTAGGTCAACTTGTTTACATCAAAATTGTTGAAATATCTTCATTCACTTATCATTATTTAATAATTTCGTTGATTTTTATGTGGGTTAGACACGAAATATATTCATTTTCATAAGTATAGTGTAAATAGTATTCAATTCCTATTTTTTTTTGTGGCCATCTCTGAAACGATTCTGTCTCTCATTATATGCGCTTTTCTTTTCGCCTTTTCTTAATCTAATGCTCAAAAACTATTCATTATATTTGTTAACACATTATATGTCTGAATGAAAGGCACAGTTCGTTAAAAAAGCGGAGAAAAAGAGGAAAAAGAAGACAAATCGCTGATTGCTTTGCATTTTATGAGCGAATATCGTGTTCTCATAATTCTCTAACAATATTATGTATATTATGTATATTTGTCTTTCAATGTATTCACTCATTTCATTTCGCTTCCATATTCTGTAGTCTCTCTACTCATGTACTGCCAATATATCAGTGAATATATAACTTGTGAAGAGTTTTCTTATTTTCTTTCTTTCATTGCCTTCTTCTTCACTAAATCTATTATACGATATATTTTGCATAAAAAACAGAATATTTTTTTTCATTTCACAAATGAGCTGCAAATATATATTCACTGGCAAACCAAATGGCAAAATGAGCCTCCAATTCCAGTGCAACTATATGCTGGTGCTGGAACTGGTGCTATTTATTTTGAGCGTTAAATTATTGACACGCGATTCAAATCCTTATTCTCTGTTCAATCAATGCAATGAATGACATGCTATAGATTGAAAGGAAAGGCCAAACAGTTTTTCTGTTCGTGTTTTTCACTCTATGTTACAGTAAAAGGCATTCCTATACTACTATTCCCCTACTATTCCTCTCTCACTCTCTATTCTCTCTCAAATTGAGTAATCTTTTGAATGAGAGATCTTTTCCAAGATTTATATTATTGTCCGAAAAAAAGAGTATTTTTGCGAATAATTTATGTGAATCTATGATAGAGAGACAGACAGAGGGAAAGTAGGATAGATAGAGAACCACTAGAAATGGTATAAAAAAAGAAAACAAAAAAATGTTTAAGTGTTTGAAGCTTTAAAAACAATGATAGATTGAATAGGCTTTGGGTTTTTGACTTTTTTCCGAAATAAAATATATAAAACAAATGGCTCCAGATTTTTATGCCAGTTCAGAGATGGCCAATCATACCAGCACTGGACAGGAAGAATAATATTTCTATTGTTAATATAGCTTCAAAATTGACTGATATTTTAAATGTCTTTTCAACAAAAAAAATTTTGAAATTAAAATTATTTATATATTTTTACAGAATATTCTTGAAATTACTGATAGTTGAGTATAGATTCTGTACATTCTTAGGTAAGTTAGCTTACATACTGACGAGGCTCAATAGTTGCTCTGTGTAAATAGCTATTTGAAAATATATTTGTGGCCATCCCTGCTATGAGTACACACTCTCTCAATTCTATTTCACTTTATTTCAGAGCCGAGACTATGGGGTTTGCATTTTATTGTTACAAACAATTGTCAAATAGATTGTCGAAAAGTCTTAGTTCCTCAAGCAATTTGTGTGCCATTCCTCTCAAAATGCATCAATTCTTGGCTTTTATATCTTAAAATAGTTTATATTCTTTTCATTCGTCTCTATTTACTATAGAAATTCACTATAAGTTTATCCCAAACCCAACCTAAACATCATTAATATTCACAAAACAATAGAATATAATATAAAACAATACTTTTTGAGCCAAAAATCAATTATTATATCCATTTTTTAGACGTATTTCCTGTAATTTATTTGAAGCTTATTATAAGTTATTGAATATTTTGTACAGAATTCAGAAAATAATTCAATTTTCTTAATCAGTTAAATGTGTTGATAAAGTTAATGGCACTGAAGAAATGTATTTTCATTATTATATAAAATACTATAATTTAAGTCTATATTTCTTGGAATGCATTTCTCTTAAGCAAAAAAAGTCTATATATTTCTTCACTTAAATACTAGAAATTAAGTTAAATTGAAAATATATAAAAACGTTTCAGAACTAATCAAATTAAATGAATGGATGTCTATATAAATCAAAATATTTGATACATTTTTAATATCAAAACTAAGTTTATTATATAAATAGATTTTTTGTATCAAATGTTTGTATATATTTCAAGTAAAACATTAGTCAATAATATGTAATCAAATTAATTCTCATAATTAATAAGTAAATTATCGGCAAATTTAATGAAAATATAATGTTTATCGAAAAATATATTAAAATACTATACAAACAATTTTTTATCCAAAAATGCTTTTACAATATTCTGTTTGCATATTATTATTGTATAAAATATTTGATTACAAAAATATTTTTGTATAGGAATTGTGCAAATTTGTGAAAATTTATTCTGTATTGTCATTAACCGTAGAGAATGTTAAAAATCTTAAAGCATTTGGAGTACAATAGAGATGAAGAGAAGAGTATTATTCAAAGTAGAGAACAAGCAATTAAGTGAGAGGTAAACGAACAGTGAGAATAAGGCTATAAAGAGTGAAGGCATAAGACCTGATGCCGTTCCTCATTAGCATTTAGTTTTTAGCTGAACAACAACACAATATGAACACCACATCTAAATTAGTCTTTTCATTATTCTCTTCTCTAAACTCTCTGAACAACAAAACTAACTTTCAGTATCTCTTATGCATTGGAGTGCACATGCATTTGACGGCTTATACTCTTCTCTCTAACTATACTGTACTCTCCCTATGAGTGTTGAGAATATTGTGTATACTTTGTATATAAGGGCATCAAAAGGGCTTAGAGTTTAAGACTATAATTCATCTTTACTGAGAAGAGAGAGCACAAAAAAATACTAATAAAGTGCTTGAAGTTATTCCTCTGCAGAAAGAATACTAATAATGATTTTCATGACTCGCATATAATTTGTCACTGACTTAGACCATGACTTAAACAGCATATAAAAACAAAATTCGTAATTATATAGTGAAGAGAATACAGTATTGAGACAAAGCTGAAATATTATGTAAAAAGTATCTTCCTAATTCTAATTCTAATGCCATTAAATATTCTTTAGAGGTTGAGTTGAGTGCCTCAACAGAATTAGAGGATATAGTCGTTTGCAGTGGTTTTGTGTCCTATTCTTAATGAATTAAGGCAGATGTGCAAGCAAGTCTGGCCAAAATAGTCCCTGAGCTTTTAATTTTCACTTCAATTTACCCAGTTCTAACTAATCTAAGCCATTTATGAGTTTAATCGCCATTTTGGCGGCTATTATGGTCGCCATTTTGTCCGCCATTTTTAAAATAATGCGCAGTGGTATGTAAGTTATCTTGTTGTCTTTTATAATAAATCTGTGTTGAATTTGAAATTTGTACAAGATAAATAGGAGGACTAATTATGAATTAGTAATAGAATGGAGCGAATAGAATAAATTGTGTTCACTTCACTGTAAAGCACTTATGAATGCAAACATTGTAAAACATCGGATGGTTTTTGAGTGTAGAATAGGAAAAGGGTCTAAAACTAAACTAAACTGCCTGTGCTATCCATCTGTTTCTGTTTGATGTTAAAACAGGCATAACTAATGCAAAGTATGGATTTGTATATACGATATAATTTGTTCACTAAAATGGATAACTTATATAATATACAAGTTATGTATTGCTTAAACTGTTTAATAGATCGTATTTAATACAACATATAATAAATAAACATAACTTTTAATGTATTTCTATTAAAGCATTTTGCAGTAAAAACAAAGTTATTTTCACTTATTTTATATACAAATAAATTGTGAATTAAATTCATTAATACAAAACACAAACATTATATTCATTAAAAATTTTAGCGAAATTTTCAAACATTTTAAGCCATAAAATAAAAATGACATAAAAACGATGAAAAATTTCAGTACCAGTGCTGCACAAATATGATAGGTCTGGCCTTTTTTTTGCTCTGTGCAAAGAAAGATATAAATTACATAGAGATAAAAAACATATCAAATTTTTATGTGATCCACTTCACTTCAATAATGTAAGAGTTTCTTAACAATTCTTAACAAATATATGGTTAGAAAAGAGAATATTATTTATATTTTTCGTTCAATTCTTATAAGAAGTCATATATTTATCGATTATATATAAATAGAGTGTATTTCAGATATGAATTCAATTGCAATCATTTATAAATAAGATCTAACTGTGTTATAATCTAATGTAATAGACACCGATATGTATGGGCCCGGTGGCCACCATTGGGGAATGGCTGCACTTACATATCCCCGGTTCATAAAATTTTTATACTGTAAACGATATGATAGTTCCCAAACATTTTTGGTATAAAATTTTTGCACTGCAATGCCTTTAAGGTATAATAAGCATAAAAATAGAGTTACTGTAGATTTAGTGCACATTTTTCATCAGTTCAACTCATCACTGGATGATAGAGATCATAGCCGTCAGCTATGGGCACATATTTTCCTATTCAGTTCTGTCACATTAGACTATTTTCTGTACAGAGATATCTATTTTGGTTTTTAGTTCGAAAGGCGTTATACAATACAGACTACAGACTACTAGTTCTCATTCCTGAGCTCTGCTTTCCCTCTCCTACTGTCTATCTCTTTATTGTATTGCAGATTCAGTGCCAGTCAGTACTGATATTATGTATGAGAATAAGGGAATGCAAGAGAAGAAAGTGATGAGAGAGAGAGAGAGAGAGAGAGAGAGAGAGAGAGAGAGAGAGAGAGAGAGAGAGAGAGAATCAGTTTTTATGGCTAAGTAAGCAAATGCCAAACGAATAGAAGCGCTCTTTTGTACGATTTGTTACATAATATAATTCGTATGTCTATAGTCTGTAGTGATCTCTGATTTGTTGCATCTCTTCATTCATTCAATATTCTTCTCCTTCGCAGCTATTATTCCGGAGATCTGTCTCTCTTTCACTGCGAATAAGTGTCACTTCTATTCCAATAGTAGTGACAAAACATTGGTTTCTTCTCTCTATTTCTTTTACACTTGCATTGCCTCTCAGTTAACAATATATTCATACATAAAAATTCTTATGTTATATAAATCTAATACATATATAGACTGTATTGTCGATGAGATATGACTTTTCGGGAATCATCCGTTCCCTTCCCCTCTCTATTCCGATGCAAACTATTATAAATGTAAAGAATGATTGAATATATTGTTCAATAAATTACTGAACATTTGACGTCACGTCTGAGTTATGACACTTTCCAATATTGTTTTCCCGTTATCTTCGGATTCACTTCTCTTCTGACAAGTTTTTGAGCGCTTAATAGGACATGGGATATATCATCAATAAAAATCTGATCTCATATTAAAACATATCTCAATCCACACATCGATTGCATTCACTTTTCTGTCACTGAATTTGATTCTGAATTTGAGTTTATGTCAAAGTCTGAAAAATAACTGGAATTCCTAAGCAAGTGAAACATAGAGCTAGAAATTATGTCATTGTTTTTGGAATGTGCATGGTAATCAAGGCATAGCCAATATCGCCAGAACTAGCTTGTTATGTTTTTATATTTACAATTATGTTCTGGTTTTGGGTTCAAAAGCACAACTGATTTTGACCATTATTTTCTACTTATTTCTGCTCATGTCTTACTATCCCATAGCATCTTGGTACTATTGTTCACAATTAATCCTTTTGAATTACTTGCCCCTGCCCCTTAATATTAAGTACAGTTCCTAAAATTCTAAAATACCACAAATGATTTATAACTCATAACCTGAATGCATATATATCATCAAATACCAGGAATATTTAGAATATTGAAATAACAACTTCACTGAATTTTGTTTTGGAAATTATTCTAAAAATGTATTGATTTTTCAAAATTTATTTACTTAAGGACTGGAAAAAAAATAATAAACGATTACATTCTTAAAAATTAAATTAATTATCGGAATAAATGGAGCGAAGATTCCTCTGGTATTCAATTCGGGTCTAAATTAGAAAGAAATACAATTTTAAGCCGAAAACACATACAGAAAAAAAAATCTAATCTAAATCTATTCGGAAGTGTGCAGTGAGGCTGACATTAATAGATAAGACGAATATATATATATATTTCTGTAATAGAAATAAAATTACTGTAATATTGCAACAAAATTATGATTAGAAGAAATATATGATATATAAAAAGCAACTTTTTTTCCTCTGCTCTCGCTTTCCATACTTTAATTTCCTTTTGATTTCCTTATATGAGAGCAAAAAATAAATTTTTTGTTAAATCTTTTACATAAGAAATATATATTATTTCTGTTGAAAGACTTTTAAATCAGAATTGAATTGAAATTGAATTCCAGTTTATTTTTATTCTTCGCTTTTTTTCGGCAAATTTTTTTTTTATAAATACTTGAAATAATAATTGATTTTTTACATCTTTGCCAAAATAAATAAATATACAAGGCTCATTAAATAAGCATTTTTCAATTTATACAGCGGTACAATTCTTTGAAATTTGTTTACTCGAATTATCGTAATTTAAATATTATCGATCTTGCTAATTTTACTGAATAAATAATTATATGAATATTTAATATGTCATAGATGTTGAAATCGGTAAACAAATACTCTGTTTATAATTATGGATCAATTTTTAATTTTTCAGCTTAATATCAATAATAATTAATTTGAGCATGCTTATTATATATTTATAGTACTCTTTATTGATAAACTCTGTAAATTGCTCCATGTTAATTTAGAATATGTTCTGTACCATTAGGGTGAAGCATAATCTAATGGATAAAGTACGTTGCACTAGACGATCGTAGGTTCGCGCCCAGCTAAAGATGCCATTTTTTCTCAGCTCCAGTTGTTATTTGTTATTACTGTATATACAGTTCTCAGTGGTAGAGCAGCTTAAGATGAACTGATCTGCGTCTAAACATGCACATTTATTTAAAAGGGTAACGAATGTACGAATAAATATTTCATTCAAATGCCAAGCATACTGTGCTGCACATCCTTACTCTTATCTAAATGCATAATAACAAAGCGTTTTGGATAAAATCAATTGCTATTCTATGCTCCGATCAATTCAATAGTATTCAAAGAAATACCTAAAAGTAATTTTAATTCCTCACAAAACGCAACACTCATTGTATAACTTAGTTCACTAGTAATGTGCAAAACTGACTGCACGTTTGCGATCACAGAATTTATATTACAATTACAATAGAGTAGAGAAGAGAAGGAAAAAAGTTTTAAATTGTAATATAAATTCATGCGATTCGACGCTTAGAAAAGCAGAGAAATAAAAAAAAACTTTAGTCAATAAGTATTGCAATTCTGGGCATAATTTGAACCAAAGAAAAACATATATAGAAAATGAAAAAATGCTTATAAGCCATGCCATACACTTTCGCTGATTCTTTCATTTGGTTGAGTATCGGTTATAAGTTATAAATCTAATAGCATTTTATGTATCAGAGCACCAGTATATCAATATGAGTGCACATACACATAGTCTGTTTCGCATCTGTGATCTCTAACAGTTAGATATCACCAGAAATTTTTGAGTTCAAAAGCATTTGCCGCGGCTTTAGAGGGGGAGGGAATGGGAGACTGGAAAGTACTCGATAAGAATAACAAATAGTCTTCGAGTCGATAGATAGGTATAAATCTTATATCACATTCGGAATCAGTTCTGATATTCTTCTGGGCAATAGTCAATGTGCCAGAGCTCAGTGCTCTGTGTACTGAAGGCGAACAAAATCAGCCAAAACCCCAAAAACCTTATACAACGATATAATATATAATTTTATATTTATAATACAATTTATTTTCGCACCGGTATCTAACACAGGGCTTACATGCACTGCAATTATGTAACTGAAAATTCCTGATACAAATTCGATGCGATTTAAGGGATGAAATGCTGGTTTGAAAACAGAAAAAAATAATATATATTTATAAATATATGCCAACAATATTATGGTTATGTTATTCTTGTGGCCGAACCGCTATATTGCAACAAAAAAAAATGTGTTTACTTATATTTGCCGTTTGGCTACATTTAGAGGCAAATATACTGTAATATAGAAAATATATTTATATAAAGTTTTGCCGAAAAGAGAACTCAATTTTTTAGTCGAAGAGAGAGAGAATTTCAAGACTAGATTCTTGTGTTAGGAAAAAGTTTTTTTCTCTATATTTTCAGTAATACGAAACACAAACTATAACTCGATTTACTTTAATATTTCACAACACAACTGCTCTTCCCATCAGAACAGCAAAAATTTATATAAAAATTGAAAGTATTTTGAAGGCGAGAGAGAGAGAGAGAGAGAGAGAGAGAGAGAGAGAGAGAGAGAGATATA
>JAQIWA010002412.1:0-13435 GCA_034693305.1 Eueremaeus valkanovi
TATACCCCGGGGTATAAGGGCACTTGGTATGATTCACTTTACAGTGGCATGCCCTTGTTTGCGCGGGAATACGGTATAAACAAATCATATTTAAGAAAATACATTATGTTATTAAAAATAAGAGCAAGGAATAAAATGAGATAGGTCCAATATTATTCGTCACTAACCGATACACAACCTTGAGCTGACTGTTCTGGACATAGTTTCTTCAGAAAGAGATGAACTTCAGAGGAATTATAATCACATTTTGGAGAATCGAATAAAAAACTGTTTAAACCCTGGATTTTAAAGCCATTTATTGTTGATTGTAATCTATTATATCCACGTAATATGATTCGCGAATTCAGATCAAAATTCCATTCAAAAGAAATCTCTGATTTATAAAACGCTATCGTTTTCCTCAAACTTCTGTTAAACATAAAAAACAAATTATCGGACGATCTCTCTCTCTCTCTCTCTCTCTCTCTCTCTCTCTCTCTCTCTCTCGCTCTCTCTCGCTCTCTCTCAACCCATAAGTCCAATCATTAGGCAATAGATTTTTAACTATAATATATTGAGAACCAAAATGTATTGAATTAAAACCTGAATTATATTTATTTTTTCTATTATTATGCCTTAAGAATACAAATATAAAGCAAATGATAAGAAATATTAATTGAATTTTGTTTAATTCCAATGTTTTAATTACACAATTTGACCTTTCAATACAAACTTGGTTACACTGATAAATATTTATAGGTGGCATGGGCAATTAATTATTTCACCTTTAAAATGGTGTGAATAGGAATGTGTTTATATCCCTATCTGTTACCCAACAAGAAATAACTCATCTTAGAGTCATATATCATAAAAATATTTACTAATAATATTATTATCTTGATGCAAAAACAGTTGTGTTTGAATGCAAATAAATAAACATGCTAATAAATATTGATTTATGCATTCCTATTAATCTAAATGGCTAATTAGCATAGATGACTTATACTTTTATTATACGGTATTCAAAGTTTGTTTCAATCCTTTTGACAAACGTCTGGATCTAATTGAAATGTAAGCCACACCATGCTAATCATGCCATTTAATATTAACCCACACTGTTTAATGCCTTTAATGCCTTATTATCCGTATTTATTTGTTTTTTATTAACGCAATAAAAAGGCAAACGATTTAATTAATTAGTATTTTTTTGCATAACGTTTTGTACAAACATTTCTCAATACAAATGAAAAATAATAAATATTTTGTTAATTTTATTTCAGAAAACTATTCATATCATTGTCCGATCAATGAGACAATGAAATAATTAATTGGACCCTAAAATCACTGATTGAACCAAATTCTTGTTTATCTTTAGAAATGATTAGCAAATTGTTTCAAAAATATTATTTTTTCGCAATTAATTTGAAATATTGCGCATAAATATGATCTGAATTATGAATATGTTTATCAAAGTTGAGGTTAAATAAGAAGATTGATTAGACTTTCAAATAAAAAACAAAATAAATTCATTTAAAAAATGATTTTAATTTTCATCTCTTTTTTTAATGATGCGATTCAATCATATTTACCGAAAAAAATATTGAGAAAAAAATCGTAAAAATTTATTATAACTGAAAGCAAATATGTTTTCCCTTTGCTATCGCTTTTGAATTTTTTAGGTCTTTGAGGCACAGATAGTCTTTAAGCGCATCTGTGTCTAAACAACTATCTTATCCTAAATCAAAATTGATTAGAAAAATATTTTTTTTCCTAACGAATAACTGGTCACCCGTTCCAGTCAGGTAACAGATCTGTCTTCCAACTCATCCTTCAACAAACAGCTCACGCAATATGTTTAACACAAATTTTTTTTCATTGAATTAATATATTAGTTATGGATAGATATCGTCAGAAAAAAGTCAGTAATCAGTGTAAAAAATATATGGATATAAAACGAGATCAGTATTACATTGCTGTTAAAATATCGTACTGTCCAAAACGTGTCCCAATTTGTGTCAACACAACTTACTCTTTCTGTGGCCCCAATACGATCGCAACTGTAATTCCCATATATTTTTCATAAGAATCGTCTCTCAGATTCACTTTTCAATTAGTAATTAAGTATTAAATCCATTTGTCGTTTTGATTCGTTGCTTAAAACTTATTTGTTGTGCCCAAACCGATACCTTTCCATAAGTTAAAAGTCTATATAAGAAAGTGATTTTCGTTAAATACAGATCTTTTACTATCAGTTAATGTGTTGAGTATTCAGTATTAAATCATTTTCTGTGCTTTACTTCTTAACATAAATCTTAAAAGTGTTTTAATTTATAATTAATATTTGCAATCATGTTATTAAAGGTACGAGAGTTTGAATTTTCATTCCTATGATTATTCTATATTTAGATTCTTGTCTACAGAATATATTATAAGTAATACTTTTGTTATGAAATGTCATGAAATATTCGTGTGATGTGAGAGAAAATATTAATTTTGTTTTTCTCAGAAAACTTTTATTTCAATTATAGTTTGATTTTCTTTATGTGAATAATCGATATTTTTGTGCGCTTTTCCTAATATACAGAATATTCTGCGAAATTAATTGTATTAAAAGAAAAATTGAAATAATTTTTTCGTCAAATTATTCCAGTTTTGATGCAATGTTTTCCTTAATTATTATAAAAATAATATTAATATTAATAAAACATGAATTACTATAAGAGTAAAATGATTAATGCTATAAGTGTTGACCTAAAATCCATAATCAATCCGCATCTCATCTGTTCCAATATAATTCACTTTTCATTTTTATTCCAGTTAATACTTTGCTCGATTAGGGCTAACTTCTGATGAAAAATGAGTTTATTCTAAATTTGCTTTTCGTACTTAATTATGATATGAATTACTGATAACTCTTATATCGTATTCAAATGCAATTCATGAGAGAAATGAATGTAAAGTCAACTTAAGGGCCAAAAAACGATTCGGAAACCAGAAAATTGTTTATTACTGTCAGTCATATCAATCATTCATTTTCACTTAGGAGTCATTAAACTACACTTTTCTTTATTTTTTTTTTTTTGCTTTACATTTGATTTAAAATGTGCTAAAACTTAATTATATTCAAAAATAAAATTATAAACATTTTTATGTCAATCCATTTATAGCCCATTTTAATACTGACGGCTATTATCTGTTGTAATGGTCAGCAACTTAGACAGCAGCAAGGCAATGTCAGACAATTCTTGTCGTATCCAACCGTTAGACGAGGAGGACCCGCAGACGCTGATGCTCTGGCCATCGCTGCCCCACTGCTCAGAGGACCAGTAGCACCAATAGTTCTGCCTCCTCAAGCTCAGTTGGAAAGAGTTGCCACTTTGGGTCAGTTATCATATAATTACACTAAGAATAACCATTAATTCATTGAAATTGTAAATAATATAGGTTTGACTAATGGTGTAACGGGTGGTATAGCACTCGGAGCCAAAGCACAATTCTTGGGTCCAGTCATAGCCGGTATAATAATAATTAGTCTGAAATCCATTTAAATAACAGAGAATTAAAATTCCTATTGTTTTGAAGCAATTCTGACGCACAGAACCGCTGAAGTGATCGATGTGCCGGTGCCTCCGGATGTCATCCAACCCCAAATCCTGATCATTGAGCCTAATCTTCTCCCAGTGACCATTGAATTCCGATCGCAGTCCAGCCCTGTCAACATCAACCAGGTGCACATCCCTGGCCCGCCCGGTGAAGTCAAAGAAACCCGATCAGAAGAGGAACCGGACCGAGTGCTCCACGAAGTGGTCAAACCCGTCATCCAAGAGGTGCGCGAAATTATCCAACCGTTCCGAAAGATCACCCAAGAGATCCTTCCGGTGCAAGAAGAGGTGCACAGTGTGGTTGCCAGAGGACAGAACCACAAAGTTCTTCAGGAGATTGCAATTCCTCCGCCGGTGCCCATTGCAGTGCACTCAGAGGGACCAGTTGGAGCTGTAGTGGCCCGAAGAGTCGAAGGACCAGTAGTAACAGCCTTAGGACAACAATTCGGCCCGGGTGGCACTGTGGTCAGGGCTGGTCTTATAGGAGGCGCCCGTATCATCGAAGCCCCAAATGCAGTCCCGAGACTGCCTGCGAAACGAGAGGCTAATCAGCCGGAGAGACCGTCCCTCAACAACCGACCCTCCCGTCCAGTCAAGAGAGACACTGCAAGACATCATTGAATTTAAAGATTTGTTCATTTGTTAGATATTTAATGAATTTTATCATTAAATACGAAAAATAGAGTTTTTGTTTCAGTCAATTGAATAGTATTTTTGCCGTAAATTATGAATTAAAACAAAAACAAATTAGAAATTAATTCCAAACTTCTGTTTAAAAAAAAATTATAAAATAAATTATATTTTTCCAAATCAAAGCATACAATGAATTAATGAATATTTTTCGTAAACAATAATGAGCCGGACCATAGCTGTATGTCCTTGTTCATTTCTAAGAAGTAATTTTTTTCGGCAACAGTGCCTCAACTCTTCACAGTCTGGATATGAGATAAAATAGGCTACTGTACATTTTTGAAGTATTACAAGATCTATGTACTCATCTGATCCATGTAAAGATTACCTGTGCACCAAAGGACATGTCTGATAATTGCGTAACTCTGTGGTTGCACTCAATTATTTCAAAATTGATTTAAATCTCGAATTATTTAATCCAAAAGAGAAAATGTGTTAAACATTATATAAAATAGTAAACAACTCTTAGATCTAATCTGTAGCCAATTGGAAAGGAACCGGGCTAAATCAATCAAGATCTAAGAGAGGTAATACAGGAAGCAATCCATTTGAATATAATTTATTAAACAATCAAAATATTTATACAATAATTATATTACAGATTGCAAAGCAGTTTAGTTTAAGCCTGTGCCACACACTTTTCAATGATTGAATCAGGGCAGATTTGAACATTTTCACAATATTTGTATTCAGAACATAACTTATAAGGGATAAGGGATTAAGAAAATGAATGAATTATTAACATAAAAGTCATGGAATTGCAGAAAGAAAAAGACATATCAATGCGAAAAGTATTTCACTTATCAGTATTGGTCATCAAGATTATAATTGAAGTATAATTTAGACTAAAAATGTTCTGAATCACCCAATTGAACGATTAATAAGTATCTGGGACAGGCTTTAGTTACTGCAAGTTTGTTAATCATTTGAAACAATAGATTTCAAAATTACAGAAATATTTATCAATGAATAGCTAATAATCATTGATTTAATTGATTTTCTGCTCGATATAAACCATAGCAACCAATGGAATGATCATAAATGCTGCGCTCACTTCATAGGTAAGCCCAGGGAAGAAGTTTATACACCACTCGAAAAGGAATGTGAATATTAGAGACGATACTAACGGTGTAATTGTTTCGAGTGTTGCCAATAGACTGAACACTTTCCCCAAATCTTCCTTCTCTACGATTTTGGACAGTTTGGAGCGAATGGCGATCGGAATCATACCTGAGATCGAGCCTAACGATCAATATATCAGAAAAAGAATTCATTGAATCATAAAATTTGATAAATATTTAATTGTCTCTTAAGGACGATTGGATTAGATATGAGTGCAAAATAGCGGAGAGTATTATCAATGAAGTCAAGTTCACACAAACCTATTACTACAGCGCTATAGTAGCCGACCGGGTGCTGATAAGAGCCCACAATTATATTGTGGAAAATAGCCGAAACAAATCCAATAATAGCTAACTGAGTGTCCCTTAGCTTCAACTTAACCACAAACAAAGGCACCGATAGAGTCATGAGAACACTGTTCACTATAGAGCTGACGGAATGTATGCTTGAGTAGAATGTGGCCGACCACAGGTACACTTTCTCCGCGAATTGAAACTCTACTTTCCTGGCTCCAATAAACGACATTAGCAAAACGCACATGGACATAAACATGATCCACATCTGTAGTCTACCATATCCGGGTCTCTTTTTGAAGCAACAGATCCAAACTTCCTTTACATTTTCGATATCGAATAACAGGTCAAATGGATAATACCTGTTGTCATAGAAATTATATATAATTCTTATTATTTGTATAATATATAAGAAATTTTATATTTTTTAGAAAAATAAATATGAATACCATTTGCGAGAATTTTCTGTTTCATCAGTTTGTGATTCAATTCTTTGTATAGAATTTTTATTAGCGTTTATATCAATGGAATTACTGTCGACAGTCTGGTTGTCAACAGTCTGGTTGTCAACCAGTGTTTCTGTGTCTGTGTTTTGCTTTTGTTGGTCTCGTTTCTCATTGATGAGGAACAGCAATAATATCAAAGCTATTATCTGTAGGATTAGACTTATGCCTACAATCGTTAAGTAATTATGCAATTGTCCGCCCGAACTACCCGGAGTATCTTTTAGAATTTGACCTCCTACAAAAGTTCCCAGTGGAGATCCTGTTTATAAAAAAGGCAAATACAGTTATCGAATAGAGCAGGCTGCTTATTATGACTTATCATTGAATGATGTTAACATTAACTCAAATACCTAAGAAAAAGCTGAATTCAACCAGGGTGTATCGTATAGACCTCATACTTTCTTTTGTATTCACTGATACGTATGACTAGATTTGATTGATTTTAAAATAAATTAATCACAAAATGTAAACATCTCTACCTTACATATACAGCCATAAGGGATCCCATACCTCCACCGGTTAGGATTGGCGGCAAAGAACTCAATAGCAAGTAGTAAGGACCTTTTAAGGATAAAATAAGCATGAACAAAAATAATAAATTTTAATTATATAAAGAATATATCGATTACTCCAATGGAAATAATAAGCGTTGAGAATATGAATGAGTGAACCCATTATTCCTCCAACACTTGATAAACACATTACGATTTTGCGGCCGTGAATGAACTTATCAGTGAATGAGCCCACAAATAGAGTCCAGATCACTGCAGGTATTGTGTCGATTAGAGTTCTGTAATAAAGAATTATTTTTAAAATGCTTAGAAATATTCAAGATTGATTTCTGAATCAGTTAAGTACCCGTATAGACCGAATTGTGTAGACCAGGCCAATATTTTATTCTTATTTCCATCTGGATCATCTGCCGGCACAACTGCATTCAAATCCATGCAAAAATCATTGGTTTCGTGATAGACATTGACACAAATCTTGTCCTGAAGTAGAAGACCTGTAGTGACCCCGGCTATGGATGAGGCGAACATATGAAGGAACAGATAGGGTTCGACTCTAAGGGTTTTGATGAAAGACCAAATCTCTGCAAATTTAACCATTTTTTATAAAAATTTGAAAAACTTGTTAAGAATTCAAAGTTTCATTCAATCAAAGATCAAAACTATTTATAGAAATTGTTTAAAATAGAAATATATTTTTCATTTATTGATATCAATTTCGGGCGTATTTTACAATCAAATTATTGTAGCATTTGATACAACGATTAATTTTTACTCTAAAATAATGTTTATTTAATACTGAATTTATATAATTAATCGAAACAAAAGTCTATTTTTGATGACAAATCTTGTATTAGTATTATTGGTATTTATGTAGTACTGTATATATAAAAAACTTTTAGTTCTTGTTTTGCAACAAATATTTGTTGTACGCATTGATTAAATTTTTGTATTTTTGTTATATTTTTTTGTGCGATAGTATAAAAAAAGGTTATATTCATTGATAAGAATTAGACCTTTGATTATATTCTTGTGATTTGTATTCATATAAATAGAGGTCTATTTAAAAGTGGATTTTTGTGCAAAAATATTTACCTCGAGATATAAAATGTTCGCTTTAGAGATATGCGAATATAAATCATATGTTTTAACAACTTATTAAACACTCGACTGTTTCGACGAGTTTCTGCATTTACACCAATTAATTGAGAACATCATATCATATGTTATTCACTATAATTAAAGGCTTTGATATTGAAATCAAATCATTAAAAGTTGATTAAATAAATACTTATCCGAATGAATAATCAATGCTATTCTGTAGTCAACTACACTATAATTATAATTATAAACTACTCTTAACTTATAAATTGCTGAATCAATTGAAGATATAATTAAATACTTATTAAATGAAAGTTATATTACTGTAAAGACTCTACCGCTGAAAAGGAGACAGGTTATGCCAGAAGTGTGTTTGGCTAACATTCATATGAAATAGCTTTTCAATATACTGTACAGCCATGGAAGTAGCTATCTTTAGTTGCTAAAACTTGAATAACTGTTGAATGGCTGATTCGATTTTCAAACTGTCTTCGGTCTAAAGCCAGATAGTTGCCATTTTTGATGATATCATCAATGTATGAAAAATAACAATGGATGGTACCTTGAATAAACAGCAAAATTTGACATGTTGTGTCCAGGTCACCCTTCAATTAATGTGATATTTTTATAAAGCATATGGATTCAGATTTTTACAAGGATTACGAATATCATAATGAAAACTTTCTACCTTGAATACTTATTGAGTTATTCAACTACGAAATCAGAGAATTTTCAAGTTTGAATGAAGAATGCTCTTAAACTAGTCAAGATAGGAAAATTTTGATTCACTTTTATGACATCTCTATCTATGCCTAACAGAGTAAAAAAATTTTATCCATGAATTACGTAGACTATTTTTTACAAAAAATATTTTTGACGTAATTAATGGATATAATTTTTATGTTTTGTAGGGCTTTAAAAGTAGTGCCATAAGATGGAATCAAAATTTTTCTATCTTGAGTAGTTCAAGAGAATTCTTTATTCAAACTTGAAAATTCTCTGATTTCGTAGTTGAATAACTCAAAAAGTATTTAAGTTAGAAAATTTTTATTATGATATTCGTAATTCTTGTAAAAACTGAATCAATATGTTATATAATAATATCAAATTAATTGAAGGATGACCTGGACACACCATGTCAAATTTTGATGTTCATTCAAGGTACCATCCATTGTTATTTTTCATACATTGATGATATCATGAAAAATGGCAACTATCTGGCTTTAATTTACCGAAAACAGTTTGAAAATCGAATCAGCCATTCAAAAGTTATTCAAGTTTTAGCAACTAAAGATAGTTATTTCCTATACTGTATATCCTAATTGTCTGAATTGTTTTCTATATGAGTCACTCTAATACTCATTCTTCAAATCATATTTACTCTGAATTCAATACAAGTCTGCATAAGTCGGGGAAATAAAATACTAGCATAACCTGTCTCTTTTTCTACAACCTATCCTTTACATAGAATTTGAAGGATATAAGAGTTAATATTCTTGCGAATCAAAAAATAAAGATTTTTTGATACTTTTTTTTGTCAATCATTTCTCTATCAAAAATGTCTTATAAGATGTAGACATCTGTAGACAAAATATATTATAATTATTTTATAAGAAAATACAATTTTTTTTCATGAATCATGACATTTGCTTATCATGCCAAGGAGAGATCAGTTTTTATGATTTATATTTTAGTAGACGTCTTATTATGTGTTATTTTATGTCTGGTTTATAAATAGTTAATTATATATTTAACAGTTATTTGATTTTCACTATAGAAACGCTGTTTTATTGTATTCTTAAGCAATAGTGAACAAGAATTTTGTCCTCAAATTCAAAACTAAACAAATATTATAATAAATGCAAATGAAGTGAATCTATTTGTTTAAGAAATTTAAATTAAAATACTGTATCGAATAAGCTCTGAAAATATCAAAAAAGATAGTTGACCGGAATATTTATTATAAATTTGCCGGGCCATCAAGGTTTTTACTTATTGAAAATAGACCTTGGAATATTTCTGGGGATTTGAAAAATTTTACTAGATAGGGTATATTAGTTTTTTTTTTGCTGATACCCACATAATTTAATAAAGCTTGTGTTGATTTTGACATTCAACGTAAATAAGTTCAAAACATCAAAGTTTTATTACGAGTTTTGTTAATGTACTCCAAGCACATTTAATAAGACTTACAAAAATCAATTAAGGCTTTAATTAAGTATTAATATGATTTCGATGGTATCTAATATAATATTATGCAGTAATCAAAATATGTGCTCATCCAGATTATTATCATTTGAGTCTTGTTCCGAATTTTCAATAAATATGCCGAATATTTATTGATAATGACATCAAATAATCATTTAATTAAGTTCTTCTCAAACGTTCATTAATTGCTTTATCTGTAAGTAATTAAAAATAATTGCTTTGAATGAGAAATCGATAAAAAATATTTTAACTTTTAATTAAATTGTATTTCCTATAACTTCTATAACTTTCCTCCAATAATAATAATCGCAAACAATTTCTTTAATATTTTTTTACAAAAGTCGGATAAAAATATCCTTTCGCTAAATAACAGCAAAACAAATAATAATAGAAAAAAAAATTTATAACAGAAAACAATTGAAAAGTATAGTCAAAAGAAATGACTTTTTTGCCGAAGTTGTCACACAATTGAATGAGTGATATCAATGAACTACTTTTATATAAATCCAGTGTAAGTTAGGTCACAATCGATGCACAAAAGTCAATGTATCGAAACTTTTTTTCTCAATAATAATATGGGAAAACATGTCTAAGAATATACTCTTATTTAAAATTAAGTATAGAATTGACTTTTGATTGTTATAAAGAAAGAAGTTTTTTGGGAATTACTTTCATTGAATATCTGTCACTTTCTGTTACACTTTCGATCAGTGGCTGTTCGGACTGTTAGCCTATCGGTTGATAAGTTAGCTCAACATAAAACCTCAACAATTCTATGTCTAATGGCGTTCATTCAATTCAATGAAGTTTTACTGTTTTTGTCGTTCATATCATTACTAATCGATAAATACAATTCATATCCACATTATGTTCTGATGGATCCGAATAAGCCTTTCAGAGACGATAATCTGATGCCAGTGTTACTACAAAGTCCTCGTCGATGGCCCCAACCAAGGCCCCAGATGCTTTTCATGCCGTGAGTATAACTACATGAGAATAAAAATTTCGTTAAAATTATAGTTTTGGTTAAAATATTTATTTCCTGTAAGTCTTGGCCAAAGGGGCCGACAGAGGGGTTTCGGAGCCGCACCTAATCTGCCACCAATGTCAGAAAGTGACGTTCAAGAAGATGAGAAGCACCCGCATGACCACCACGATCACCACCATCATCATTACCACCATGATTATTATCCGGAAGATGAACATTATCACGACTCAGACCATGAATTTTATGAGAAGAATGAGAAATAATTTCATAGTTTATATAATTAAATAATTTTAATCATTAATAATAATTAGTTATCATTTAAGACGCTCTCTATCTCTGCTATCATTAATCTAATGTTTAATAATCTGATGAAAAGTAGTTTAAAATATGTTTTCAAATAAAAATAATTTTAAAAACTTTCTACAAAAAACAAAATATAATATTTTACTTATTATTCTTCTCTGAAATACTGGTATTGAATATTAATATTAATTTTGATTATAATTTTAACTTTCATTTAATAGGAATTGATATAAAATATTATTTTTCAGATATAAATCCTAAATACGATTAATGAGAAAAAACTTTTGAGCCGTTAAGTCATAAAATGCATAATATTTTGAGAATAATTTGTTTAATTCTGTCATCAATTATCATAACTACTGATGCAAATCGAGAGCACAAGAGTTCTGTTCCTCAATTGCCTGTCTCTATACTGGAAGAGCTTTTAGGTGCGGCTAATCAATTGAATGGCACCGGCAGTAACAGTGATTCGACCATGGCCATTATGGGTTCGCTTATTCCTAATATTGGAAACATTGGTTCAGACAGTAATAGAGTTGGAGGATCTGGTGGTTCGGACAACAGCACAGGAATCGCTGTTTTGGACTTTTTTCGTAACATAATAGCAATGTTTTTAAGGGCTTTCCTACAAGTCTTCAATTTTTTTCAACTCTTGTCGCGAACTATAACTGGAAATGATAGCAAAAAACTAGCCTTTCTTTCATCAGACCCGACCAGTAATGACTTCAATGGAAATGACATTTCAGGTAAACTCCTAATGATATCAATTCGTGTCTATGACTATGACTATCAGATTTCGATTCAAAGATAATTTGAATTAATATCAGATTTTATTTTTAATTTCTAATTATTTTTATGGAACTCACAGATAGAATAAAAGCAGTTCTGAGACAATTAGAAGTGTCGGCTAATGAATATCCATTAGATTTTTTCAGCTCTGATGGAAAGGCATTAGAATTCGAGAATCAAATCAAAGAATTTTTGAGACAAATGCCAAATAACCGGAACAAACAATTGGATGATATACTGGAAAGTGATTTATTCAAAGATAATTTTAAGTCAGGTTTGAAGTCATTAAACAGAAATAAAAGACAAATATTTGATAAAATTAACGGAGAATTAGAGGCAATAGAAGTGCCACTAAAAGCGCTGTTAAACCACTTTTACGAAACTCATTCAAATTTGAATACAGACTTCAATTATGAATTCAGTAAAAACTAATTAAAAATTTTATTAATAATA
This sequence comes from Eueremaeus valkanovi, assembly GCA_034693305.1. NCBI lineage: Eukaryota > Metazoa > Arthropoda > Arachnida > Sarcoptiformes > Eremaeidae > Eueremaeus > Eueremaeus valkanovi. The sequence continues at coordinate 12,544 of JAQIWA010002412.1, forward strand.
CTTTTCAAATAAAAACTTGTTTTATATTTTTTTGTATCTTTTTCTCAAAACAAAAATTCACATAAAATAAGTTGAAATAAATATTTTAATTAAAATGTAATAAAGTTTTGACAAATAAAAAGTGAATTTTATTATTAGAGAGAAAAACAATGGAAAGTAATAATTGAAGAAAAAGATTAGATATTTATGTATTTGTATAACAAAAAAAACTTATTTCCAATAAATCTGGTAATAATTATTACAGATTTTCAGATATTCAGTAAACAATTATATCTAAGGCTAACCTGAATTGAAATCTTTATTATCAAAAAAAAGGTTTGATTTTTTGGACAATCATTAAACGCCTATTCATTCAAATTGAATGCCTGTCAACCAAATGAGTGAATTATTTGTATTCTAACCGAATGAGTGAATTGACATAATTTTTACATTGATATAAAGTGGCTAACAATGCAATTGTCTCAAAGTCAAGAACGCATTTTGTGGTCCATATTCTGGTTCTTTGTATTAGTGTTGCCATCGTTGATGATAGCGGGCATTGCGGCTCAGTTTTACATTTTTGCCTCAATTTTATCCGTTTTTATCGAAGGCTTGGAGTCATGGCTCGAATTATTTATGAAAGGAATCAATTTCCCGATGTATTGCTCCCACAAAATGAAGAATGGTGAATCTTTGAATGAGGCAGTAGATAATGCCACCGGGCCACAATATGCAACTCATACAAATGAGCCGGTACTAGAAATTCACCAGATGCCCTCGACCAGCACTAGTGAGCCACAGGTGGCGACTCTGCAAATACCTTAGAATACCTGCGAAATTCAATCGTAACGGAGAAGAAGGGAACGCAGACAGGTTTGAGGATTATATACAAAAGGGAAACATTGCGCGCATT